>JAPZDV010000023.1:20784497-20805356 GCA_029814665.1 Acanthurus lineatus
ATGTTGAAAGTTAAACACAGTAAGCATTGACTAAGCAAATACTTTATTTAAACATTCCTAAACAGCATACGTGTACTGTAACTTGAAATTATTAAGTGCAGTATGTTTAGGTCATTGCTGGTTTCTGTTTGAGAAGATGAAATATGTATCACATGTAAAGTAAAAAAATTCCTGCCAACCTTCAAACATGCACAAGCAATAAAAAAAAACCTTAGTCTCTGAACAGCAATTTTGGGGAAAAAAATGTGCTTATTGCCAATTTTTCAGTGATTTCACACACAGACTTGCTTGTCTTCAGCCTGATCCCGAGATAAACACTGTAATTTCAATGAAGCATTCCTTTATTTTTTAAAATTGTTAAACAAGAATTGAAATAGGAAGAATTGCATGCCAAAGTGGAAAAGAGATTTTTTTTTTATTTTCCAAGTTTTGAACTGAAAAACAAGCTCAAAATAATGTTTGACGTGCAGCCTAAAACCAGCAGCTAAACTAATGAACCGAGGAAACAGTCTTTCAAGGCCAAAATGGAAAAAATATTCCAGAATAACTTATTTTACCATTATTTTTTAATCAATGTTGGACTTTGAATGTTGTGCCTCTTGTTATTAGATTGTATTTTATGAGTCATTCTGAAGATATAAAGAATGCAAAATATATATTTAAAACAAAACTCCCTAAGAATACTCATATTTTGAGAAATTGGTCAAAATACTACAATACAACAAATAACCCAGCACAGATTTAAAGGCAGCTGCAGTACATCCAAGCAAGCCATTTTGCATTCTGTGTCATATTTCTTTGTCATTTTTTTAAACATGTCTAAAATTTCTATTTTTCAGGAAATGCATGAAAATAATGTTTTTAAAATAATTTTAACCCTAAATTGTCTTAAATATGATCATATACATGGCGCCTGACATATAGAAAACCCAAATACAGGTAAAAAAAGTGGCCAATGGCAATGATTGATTAAAAAAAGGGGGGGAAAATGTGGAGATACAACATTTCAGCCTCACAGCAATGATATCGAAAACCCTCACATGGAGTTTACGGCCTCATTTCTGCAACTTAAAAATGTGGGAAAATCTCCCTTGAAGTCCCTTGACTCCAATACCGTGCAGCCGACCTCTGTTGACTCTGTGGAGTCCAGTTGGTGTTTGAGATGCTCCATATCTGTCCATATCGACCTCCCCACGAGGACTGCTTCAACCGTCTCAGCTGCATGTCACTCCAAGTCAATTAAAAGTGGACTGGAAGGACAGTCCGAAGAGACTGGAGACAGGAGTGAGAGCTGGAGCACTGGAGGAGACTGACAGAGAGGTGGATGAGAAGAAAAAAAAGGGGGGAAAAGATAAGGAGAATCCGGAGAGGTAGAAGGGGATGAGGAGAGAGGAGCTGCAGGATGAAAAGAAGGACGTGCAGAGAGGAGGAAAAGGAAGGAGGGGAAGGCCGGGGAGGATGATGTGAGAAAGGGAGAGGGGAGACAGCGGGTGTGAATTCACGGAGAATTTAGAGAGCGACTCTGTTCTCGGTTGGAACCCACACTGATGTCTTAGTCTGCACCATCAGAGAAGTCTTTCTCTCCCGGGATAAAACTGGCCAGCTGCTGGGATGGAGCAGGGGGGAGGAGGGGGGGCAGGATGGAATGGCGAGGATGAAGAGGAGGATGGAGCGATCTGAGATGGACACTGGAGGCAGAGCTGGCACTCATCCTTTCCTGGCCCTCTCTTTGCCCTCAATCTCTTCCTTCTCTTCCTTTTAAGCCCCTTCTCTCTCTCTCTCTCTCCCTCCCTCACTCCCTCCCTCCCTCCCTGTGCCTCGGTAATAAGAGATGGTCTGATCCAAAACACAGTTCTTTGTGTTTGTGGGACTCAGCCGGACGGATCACTGTGGGAAGGAGGAAGGCGATCCGGAGTCTCCAAATCCCTCTGCTGAGCAGTTTCACCAGCTGTCATTTTTTCCTTTCTCTCTCTCTCTCTCTCTTTAACTCAAATGTGATGGTTAATGATCGAATATTTTGGCAGTAATTAGCACTTGCCTGCAACCCATTTCTTTCTGCAGATGAGTGTTCAGGGTTTAGTAATAAGTTCTTTATACTGAGGAAATGAAGGGAAATTTTTGAGTAAACATGCCCCATATGATTAATGTTTCTCTTTGGTGCAGCCACAGGGTCCCTCCAAGTGAAACTAGGCTTATTTGTAAGCAGAAACTAGTTAAGGGTTATTTGTAAAAGATTTACAGATAAAAAAAAAAATAAGCCATTAATGCAAACTTATTAGAAAATGAGGATCGACTACAGCAATAAGTTGACACTATGTTGTTTTCAGAATGAAGGTATTAATAAGAAAAACTTTGTCATTGTCTTATAGTTAATTATAAAGTGATTAATAATGGGTAACAATATAGCTTGTCAGATCCTCAAGTTTAATTAGTAATTAATGAAAGAATAAGGGCTTTCCCCCAATAGATATTGTTTTTATTAAAACTTCATACATCAGTAATGAGCTGTTACAGGAAACAAGTCAGGGTTGCCCTCTTAATGGTAAGTAGCTGATCAATAAAAAGTCATGAATTCCATCTTAAAATCTGCACTTTTAAATGTTAACTACTTATTAGCAAAGCTCCCAGTACAACAACAGCAAAAAACAGTAACAAAATGATTAGATATTGTCATGGGTTGCTTACTTATGTCACAAGATCTGCAAGTGTTTTAATTAGTTATTAACGATGGGCTCTTCCACTTCATTAATCATATAATCACGTTTTACAGACCACTAACAAGCAACTATATATAATATAGACCAACAAGAAGGTTAGATCATATGAAAGTGAGTAAGTTAATAAACCATTTGGCCTGCAGTTATAAATGTTCAGAAATAATTTTGTCTTCTTAAACCACAGTAATAATTTATTAATGCTTTACACAGCAGTTGTAAGCTAATTACAACATTGATGTTTGCCCATGTGAAAGAAAGTCAGCAATTTCCTTATGATAATGGTCATTTTGAACTCTATTAGCGATTAGGTCTTAAGTCATTTTCATAAATTAGTTATTAATAAAGGGTATTTTTACTACAATAATCATTAATTAATGCTTTTTAGAGCAGCATTAAACTTTTTATTATGTTCTTAGTCTAATATTTGCATGAAAATACTGAAGATCAAGTAAATCTGTCTCGACTAAATGTGATTTCCTTGCTTTCTCCATCAGCAGGTAAATAATACAAGGCAAAACATGAAAAATATGAATTGATGTCATGCTTTCAAAAGAATATTGTTGTGCTGCAAAGATTTCTAGCCACCTACTGAGCTGAAAATGTCAGGAATAAATAACCTGAGAGTGATGCATAAATCCTGGGCAGCAGCGATGTCGGCAGCATTATGGTGTCAGTTTTGACAAAATGCAGATCTCCTCGAGGCATGACCTTGTTGTCATTGTGCTGGGCAATAATGGATGCCACTGTGCAGTAATGGCTGCACCTTACAAGCTTTTGTTTGTGAATGTGTTGTGTGCACATACCCCCCCATACCCCACCCCAAAAAACCCCTAATACATAGGAGCATGTTTACAGCTGTGTAGGATTGTAGGAGTCTATATATCCTCCCCCCAAAAAACAGACTAATACCCAGGAGGCAATATGCTGTCTCTGAGGGTTGTGTGTGTGTGTGTGTGTTTTGGTTGTGTATGTGTGTAAGAGATGACAGAGCAGTGGCCCCTTGGGGAAGACAGACACCAATAGCCATCACTGCAGAGGAATCCTGGGGGACAGGAAGCTTTCACTGCCACTGTCCATGCCAGCGTCTCTCTCCCTGACAATCTGGCTGGAGAGACACACGCACACATGCACACACACCAAACCCACACTTCATAAACCGGTCTCACTCTCTCTGCCACCTTCTCTCCTTCTGTCTCTCTCACCTAAGCAAAATCTCGCAACAGTCTTTCCGCATCACACTCACTCATTTCTAATTACCAGGCAGGTAAGCTGCCGTTCCAAGACAATAGCTCACCAAACTTGATTACCTGTTCCCATGGAGTCAGTGGGACAGCAGATGAAGTCTGAGGTATTGAACGTAGCGAGAGTGTCGGCTCATGTTGCCTAGAGACCGCCTCATTTATCAAGACGGGCACGTAGAAGTTTATGTGGAGGGAATTTTTAATAACATGCAATTTGAATCATTTAAAGTTATTTTGAGAGCATTTTTTTTTTTTTTTGGTCTACAGTATAAGAGAGAGCAAGAGGAATAAATACTGAGAACATAAATTGGATTAAGAAGCCTTGTGAGTCTGTGATAGGCTGTTTCTGCAGGTGGCATGATGTGAAATGATTTTTTTTTCTTGGTTTAGATGAACCAAACAGCAACTTTGCAGAGGAGGTGACCTTCAGTTTGGGCCTGAGTTGCATAGAAAGGCTAGTTTGATTCTTCTTCACACATGCTTGAATGCTCATATGTCATTTTGGGAGTTATCCTCCTTTTCCACTGTCTCCATGTTACTATTCTAGCTGTCCCACATATTTAATATTTCATGTTTTGAAGAAAATATATATCTTGCAATAAGGTGGGTCTGCTCAGTTCTTTCAGTTTGTGAAAATACTTTTGTTTGGTGGTATAGAAGTCATATAACATAGTCATCATACATCTTTTGCTGATACATATTGCATTTTCTTTTGCAGGGATGTAGCCATTTTAATACCTCTGCTCCCTTCTCCATGTGCAAGAGTTCCACTGAAACAAGATTTCCCCGATAATGTTTTGCAAAGTTGCACAGGTCCACCCTGAGCTTAATGCAGGGTCAAAGAAATACAAGCAAGCCAGAGTGACTTTTAGCCCCGTGCTGGGATAAAGATTTGTTCAGGCAGACCTGCTAAAAGGAAGTGTGAAAATGGGTACTGGCTATGTGAGGCTATTCAAAGTTCAGCGCCCTCTTAAAGTTTCAAACATATTCATATATAGATTAAATGTAACCTGGTGTCAGAAGCCGTGTGGCTGAGGGAAAGCGTTTCTACAGCAACCTCAAGTGCTATAATGTATCTCGAAACCCCTACGTGCAAATATACACAGACACACAAACACTCTTCTGCAGAAATTCACATTCTCTCACACACACACACCTTTTTTCATTCGCTTGAAGCAAACACTTCAACACACACACACACACACACACACAGCCTTCAGACTCAGCAGGAAGACCAGACTGTGTTTTATGACCTTAAGCACTCATGTTCATCTATCCATAAAGCGAAGAAACTGCTTTAATGTTGAGACACAACAACAACAGCAGAGTCTCCCGTGATGCATCCAGACAGATAGTCAGTTGGTGGAGAGATGGTGTGTTTTTCTTTCTCCTCATTTAACAGCAGTATGATCTAAGCCAACAGCTGAGATATGGACAGACACCATGGAGAAACACCATCTGCATCTGAGAAAACCTGTGTCTTCATCTTCCTATTGGTCTGATATTAATCCCAGCATCAGTGGGGACACCAAAGAACTCTAGTTATGACCAATAAACACAGATTGTGGATTATGATAAAAATACAGTTTTGTGGTCAGATGCAGACCTGCTACTGAGCAGCCTCATTAATATTGATGCCAGTGATTCCACACAGGTTCTCAGGGAGTAGCAGCTCAAGGATATTCGGCTTTTACCTTCCCTATCGAGTCAACTGCACTTTGCTGGCATGTCAGAGCATACACACACAGGCACGCAGACATTCACACACACACACACACACATTCACAGACACAAGCGAGAAAAAATAAAAAAAACCTGTGCAAAAACAAACACTCTTATCTCTCAAATATTGCACAAATCCCATAATTACAATGCTCATCACAGTTTCTCAGTGTTCCTCCCTGTTAATCATGTGAATTATAATTGCTTCATGAATATTTGGAGGGGGAAGAGGAGCCCACTCTAACCTCAGGTGAAGCCTGCCTCGATTTCAAGGCCAATTGACCTGAACATCCCCCCACCCCCCAGCCCCCCAACCCAACTGCATATTGTTCCCTCTCATCCCATGTGTGTTTGAGCCAAAAGCAAAAATCTGTAACTATGAGAGCAGTAAACTCATTTATCGTCCGAAGAAATTATTAATAGATGCTCACAAGCTTAAAAAGGAATAGCACACTATGTATGTGTATGTGACATGCAATATACTATATGCATGTTTATGTACAAAGTTTTAATGTATGTTTATTAGCCTGTGCAATGTAGCATATTTGACTCTTGAGATATTTATTCACAACAGAAAGTTCATATCTAGTGAATATGTAAGACTATATTGCAAAGGCAGTCTGTGTAAGACCATGTTGCATGATTTTAATACTGATCCAATATGTTATAACACAGTCTGCTTCATCCATGAGATGTTGTAGATTTAAAAATGTAGCTTTAACACTTCTGCTGGGTCCCCATAAGACTGCTGCTAACACTGGATCAATATATTTATGCTCTGCCTTCAGTCAGTCAAGAGCATAAGTAGTTCAGAACACCGTCCCTGGTTGGATATTTGCTTTGTTTCTTTGCATGAGGTTTGGCTGAAGCAACAGCTTACACTTTTCATTATTTCTGCAGACGCGTTGTCAAACCTTTGCTCGATTCACATGATACTAAACTAAACAGCAGGAACCAAAGGCACATAATACTGTGTGTGAAGGACATGGGAGGTAAAAAATGAATCCAACTCTCCTGATTTTCCTAAGTAGCAGTTTCCAGATTGAAGAAATGAATGTGCATTAATGGAGCACTGCAGATACCTCCCCTCTGTGTGTGCATGGTGGTGATCTGCAGGTGGGCTTTGAGCTTTTAACTCACCTGGTCACAATCTCTTAGCCACATAGTACTTAAATAATGTTGTAGCTGAGTCCTTCCATCTCGCCCCCTTCTTTCCTTTCCTTCCTGCTGCTCCTTTCTTTCACATATTGACCAGTTTATCACTGGTCATTATAGACCTCAGGAGGACCGCTGGGAACTGTGTTTTTCTAAAGCAAGTCTCCCTTTTTTTCCCCCTGCAAATTTGTCACTGCGATACAGTGAAAAACATGTCACTCTCGCTCATCTGATCATTTGATTTTAAGCCGTTGCAGGCATGTTTCTGATATGCTTTTGACTTTTGCTTTGATATTGTGTTCTATAGTCCTGCCTACATCCTGCACTGCACTGACAGACCACCACCAAATGCCAGAAGGCAACCTGACAGCTTCTCTCACTAGCTTTGCACCTCAGCTTGCGTGAAACAGCAGTGAGCCTTAATGTGGGAGGTTAAAAGCAAGCACATTTTTGGTACTTAGAGGCAAACCATCTGTAAGCACATATACATACTGGTGCAAACTTACATAACGTGTTAAATGTGTACGCATACATGCCTGTAAGACAGGTAAAAACAGCTATTTACAGAATTACATGAATTTTCTTTTATAGGCCATTTCAAAGGGCCAACAACTGTTACATCACCACAGTGACACTCCTTTTTGGAAATATTATACAATACATGCTGTTTTCACAAAGAAAAACTGTGGATTCACACAAATTACATTAACTCATTAGTGGCCATAATAATTTGTAGTGTGTAATTTCTGCTCTTAAGCGTCTCACAATCAAAACAATAACGAAACATGGAGTTTGGTGATGTTGTGAAATAAAGTGGGATCATGGGAGTTGTTGTCGCTATTGTTCAAGATCCCCTTCACTCAAAATGTGTTTTTCTTGCATTTTCTTACATCCCCTTAAAGTAAGATGTTGATGATATCAACTTGTAACTGTGCAAAGTTTGAACTGCAGCCTGTGAAAATGTAAAAAACGGCAATAAAGATGGTTGTAAACGCTCAGATGAACTACACTGCCAACATGCAACACTTGCATTTTTAAGCCAGCATTTTCTTCTATAATTTTATTCGTTTGTTATGCACAACAACAGCCACACACTCTGCTGAGTGTTTGTCTCTTTTGTTCAGTCAGACTCTCAGAATCCACATCAGTAAAAGCCCTTGTCTAAACTTTCTCTCTCGTCTCATTTGTTCTGTAGCGGCTCAGTGTCTGTCTCATTCCTCCTTTTAGCAGCTCATTGGCCAAGTTTCTATAGTCTGTCTCCCAGAATATTCCACATTGTTATTTCTCCAGCAGCACCACTGGCTCTCTCACTGTCTGCAGAGTAAAAAGAAACTGAGTTTCTCTTTATAGAATGAGTGAAAGTTAAGCTTCTGGGGTATTTCACTGATCCATGGGTAATAACTGGCTGAACATTGCTGTCGTCTAAACAGTTTGGTGTTTGATGATTTGCGACATTATTAATAATTTAATTTGTAAAGAGATGTGATTAAAAACCAGAGAAACTAGTTTGGCAAACTGGTTCTTGATTCTGGCCTTGTTTTAGTCCAGATTACAGTCACTGTTTTAAATCAGAACAAATGAGCTTGGACTTAACTGAAGCTGAATGCATGGACACATACACACACACGCACAAACACACACTCCACCCCCTCTGCAGCTGACGCAGTTAGTCATTCACAGGGAGGAAGCTAGAGGGAGCTGTGGGTGTTTACCATCCACACTCAGACTTCCTCTCTGTCTTTGACAACACAGGAACACAGAGACACACAAACACACACATACACACAGACATGCAATCACACACACACACGCCTACACACGATTACAAACATGCACAGGTGAGTTATTAATATCTCATGAGCGGCTCACAGATTGGTATCAACCAGCAGAGCTAAAAGCAAGCTTTTATGCTCACCCTCCAGCGGCATTAAACCAATGGAACAAGACATTATACCCACAGCCTAAAGCAGGGAGTGGGCTGCCCACTCAGGAGAGCTCTTCTTAAGGTGGTAATGCAGCACCTTTTTTTTTTTCCTGAGGTGGTGAAGACAAAACCCTCAGTGCTCTCATTTTAGGGTGTGACTGACAGTTGGGGCTTAGATCCAAAGTAACATATTCCGATTTTATGCTCATGTTGAATTTCAATCTCAAGACAAATCAATTCTAGGCGGAGTAAATTTACATTGCATTATCCGGTGTTCGCAGTGGCATCCGTATGTCAAAACAACCTTTTTATTTGGGATTTTTTTTTTTTACAGGTGTCTTGGTCGTTTGACTTTCATGAGAGACTTAAGAAAAAAAAAAGTCTATTTGGCCAGGTGTCTTTGTTATCTCATTGCAGCACGTTGAAGTTTGACACAGACGAATATCTGACATGCAAAGCCATTCAGTAGGGTTTTTTTTTTTTTGCATAGATAAAGCAGTTATTTGGTGTGCTGAAACAGATGAATCTGCCACTTTTCATTCCAGGCATGACAACCGCAGAGACACAGAGGTGTGAGCCTCCATCGGAGGTAATCGCTCTCCAAGGAAGTACCACAGAGGTTCCTCATATCCAGATAAAAATAATGGATGCACCAAGCGACCGCAGGCTTTGGCCATTGTCCTGATGGTACACACCTACTCACCAACTGTCATCGCTGATTGAAACCACAGAATGTTCCCGGTAATCTCATTGCCCAAGAATGTGGAAAAAAAAAAAGGACAAGAGACTGATTTGAGATCAAACCTCCCTTTTGTAAGATCTCACAATTTCTTTTTCTTATTTTTATTTTCCCTCAGAAGTTTTTATCTGCAGGAACTGCATGTGCCTTACCTGCAAACAATCACCTTCCCTCAACCAGTCAGGACATTGTCCTAAAATCTGTGACAATCTTCTTTTCTCACAAATTCTCCGCTGTGGTTTTTTTTGTATCTTTTGACTCCTTTGTCTCTCTGTGTCACAAAGGCTTATGTGACCACAACAATGAGATTTTTCAGAAACGTATTTCACTATTCTTTTTGTAAGATGGCAACAAGATATTCTGGATATCCCTTTGAGAAAAATAGCATGGACAGTCTTGCCATCAGAATTACAAGATAATGAATAGTATCTTTAAAAGGCCATCAGCCTAGTTTTAACAAGAAACATTCTGCACAAGAAAATTCAGGATATAATACATGATGGAATGTTTTTACTTTGGATAGATGGATTTTAATAATAGACTTTATTTCATGCATGTTGGATAGTTGTAACTTCAGTGGTGGTGATTTTCAGGGTTACATATAATAATATGGATGTGGAATCACTGGACAGTTTCTCCTTCTGTCCATTAATGAGCCAAATATCACTGCCATCTTGTGCTGGTGATGTAATTTGGAGTCAGAGTCTGCACAACAGTGATTGGCGGATGGAGCCATGGTGTAGAGGTCCCCACCCAGTTATGGGACAGGGTTAGCTGTCAATCACATGAAGCATCCCTTTATAAAGCACTGATTAACTAACTTAAATCAAAATTACAAGAAAATTTACCATTTTAATCAAAATAAAAATACCAATACAGCAGCCAGACACCAGGAGACAAACAAGATGATTTGGCTTCACCTTTGAGGAGCCGCAGTGTCGACCGTCTTTATATACAATCACTGTGACAGACTACCCAAACATGAACATAACACAGCGAAACATATAGTAGAGCTACCATCTAATTAAAGGATGTTAGAGTCTCATTCTTCACAGTTCCAGTGATGCCTTATGGGAACTTGTTGAGGGAACTTTTTGTGCTCGCATAGTGCAGTCGGAGGGATCTCAGCTCCAACCAGGCGCAGGCCGAGTGCTGCTAAGGGGCCGAGGATCGTTTATCACAGCCAGATACTTCAGCGACCCTCTTCTTAAAATCTTCACGCTTGCAAACATCTTCACAAGAAAATGAACAAATTGGCCACAAGATAAGTTTGTGTGCTGGCCCATTCACCAAAAGAGCAGAATACTTATTGCTGTTTGGTCTGAAAGGGGACTAAAAGCAGCTCGCTATTGAGGCACCCATCAGACAGCAGACCATAGTTAGAGCAAGGAGAGCTATTTGTTTCAGCTGTCCACACGGCTCACAGCCATTCATCATACAGAAAGGGCTGAGCAACTATCAATGCACTTTCAATAACACCAGAGGACTGGCTTGCCACAGCATCCACGCAGGCGGCAGACTCCTGTGTGTGTTTTTAAATAGGAACAACACCGTGCAGCAGCAATACTGTACACATGCACAGGTACAGAGACGCTTTCTCTCTCTGCAAAGGCCGGTCACCTTGGCATTGACCTCCTTCTCCTTCCCCTTCTTTTTCTCTGGCTCTATTTCCCTCAGTCTCGTGAGTTCACGGGGTCAGAACAATTGAACAGGCTGGAAGGCACGTGTTGTGCTGCTATTTAACAGTGATGTCAAGTCACGGACCAGGGTAATAGAAAAAACCTGAGAGCTGCTAACAGCCAATAATATAATGTTAGTGCCCTGCTGAGGGCTGCAAAGGCAAACTCAGAAATCCATTTCTTGCAGCTCGAGCGCTGACGTGCCTTGTTTGCCATGACACAAAAATCTTGTGTGTTTTCTCTCCAGCGTAACCGGGGCTTGTCCCTCCTTTCCCAGGCTCATTTCAAAGCCTTTGAGGCAACACGAGAGAGGAAATTGTTGCGGAGTAAATAAGTCAAGTCGCATCAGCGGTGCAGTAATGTGTTTCTAATGACCGTCTAAAATGAGAAATCCTTTTGTATTAAGGAGAGGTAATTAATAATAGAAAAAGCAAACTGACAACGAGCAGCTAAACAATATTGGGTGTGCTCCACTAACGAGCCTCCAGTATGGATTTATGCTGATATATTCTTACGATAGAGACAATGAAGTGCACTCACAGGGCTTCAAGTTGCATATTATATGTTTTCTGACACACAAAACATGTCATTAAAATATTTTTCAAGTGAACAGGTATACTATATATACCATTTATGAATGTATATATATATATACCTGACTTTATTAAGTTACTGAAATGCATTTGTAACATTAATAATGGCAATAAACTGCGGTGTGTGAGAGTTAGAGTCAGCAAATTATGGCGTATCCTGCTTATCTTTAGGGCTGATATGATGGTAATTTATGTGTTATTGAACTACACGTTTCACTGCAATTTTTTTTTATGTTGTCAATATTACACTCAAATGTACAGGCTAAAAATTCAAGAGGACTGCAGAAATGTACAAAGCACTCAAAGCTACTAGTCTCATCTTAATTCAAAGGAAAATGTATCTAAATGAGGTCAGGCTGGTCTGAAATCTTGATATTTCTCTATATTTCAAGCTCAGTAAAAAACTATTTTAAAAGATGCCAATATGTTCCTGTGTTTGTCTGCAATAAATATTTTTCGTGACCTCTGATTTTATTGCTCAAGTTAACGTTACTTTTATTTCATGCTCTGCCTCTGCCTGATCCTTCTTTCATGGCCTTTGGATCTGTGCCATTTTTTATACATGCATCTTAGTCTGCATCATTACTTTCCTGCATTTAGGTCATGAAACACATGAGTGTGATATAATTTGATTGCTGCGTCATGTGAGAGGGCATTTTTTACTGGACAACACACTCAAACCTGACTGTGGGGGAAATAGGTGGAAATTCACAAAAGAGTTGACGCTTGAATTGACAACAAGTAGAGAAACAGCAGGAGAGAACAGATTGCATTAGCTGGAAAAAGCTAAATGAAAATATACAGATACATTAAGTTATGCATCAGGATATGAAAAATAAGAGAAATTTTTGTGTGTTCAAAAGAAAACTTCTTTAAACTTTGTCTAACCTCAGCTAAGCCTAAAATCACCTTGACTCAAGTTTTGAAGTGATACAAAATAATCAAAAAAGGGAATAAAACAATTTAGACTGAAGTCCCCTGAGATGATTGTTTTGTGTATTGAAGAAAGCTGCAAGCAATTTTCTTACTTCTGAATTGTTCTGAAAGTGAATTTAAAGAGGCTGATTGTAGAAAATAAGCCCCTTTAAGTGCTCAAGTTCAGCTTTTTTGCTGAGAAAAATCCACCATGTTAGTGCGTGTGTTATGATGTGGCTCATATCTCCACATGCTTTAGGGCCATACATGTCTATACTGCATCCGCCCGAGGCCTCGCATGTCATCTGGTGCTGCTGTTTGTGCGTGACAGCTGACATCGGCCGGTTGAGTCACTGACAGCTCGAGCTATCATCATCACACACACCAATGACTCTACGGCAAATTCAGTCATTTCAAGCAGTCTGAAAACTACTTTAACTGTTTTTCTGCCATTCTATATGTTTCCACGAGCTTCCTCTCGAACAGACAGTCCTACTGTTATGAACTTTCCCACACAATCGCCAATCACAGCAATTAGCCTTCAATTGACTGCCAGTGGAGTAACTGTAACTTTCCTATCTGCTTTGTAGATAAATGCGTTTAGTATTTAGGTAAACTATTGGTTGAATTTCCTCTTTGGTAATCGCCTATATCGAGAAATTGGGCTCAGACATTGTTATACACCTCAAATCTGTGATTTTATTATAAAGTTGTCAGTATAAAGTACTTTCTCCTGGATATATTTTCCTAAATATGTCTTATCTACGACCTCTCTATTAAAGGACAACAGGACTTCAAGTCATATTCAACTTCCAGCTCCTGGAGCAGTTTTGGTTTGGTGCTGGGTAGCTCAGCGACCATTTTCTAATTCACAATGAAACTAAACAAAATAAATAAAATTAGCAGTCAGGTCTGTACAGACGGACAGATATGCCCATTTTGTGTGATGGGATAAATGAGGCTGTTAGTAACAGTGCGAGCGGCTGGTCTTTGTGCGACGGCTTTTCAGGCTGTGCAAAGTGCATTAGGATCAGAAAGCAAAAGCTGAACAGAAATGAGGATAATTCTGATACCATACATGTGTATTTTTACACAAAAAGCAGCTTTAATATGTTATTTGTTCTCACCCTGGCTGGAACAGATTATGTTTATGGCTTATGAATAATTCAGACATTTAAGTGATTGTATGATGGGTCAGGTTCCAGCTTTGTTTTTTAATGTCATATAAAATCCTTCAAATGTAGCCAAAACATTGAAAACTGACATGCGTTGGCAGCTTTCAGGGCAGCAAAATGTCTGGGCTTTCAGTCATGTTGGCCCAAGTTAGTTTAGTAAATAAGCAAAAAAAGTCATTAAATTAATTAATCTGAAAATAAAAAAAAATGCAAAGAAATATGAGTTTATAGGCATTTGAATGTTTATTCATTTTCTCTGATAAATATTAATTATGTTTGTTTGTTAACTGGCTCCTGGCCTCCTGTGACTTTGCAAAAGTGGCCCCAAGGCAAAGGGAATTGAGTGTTTCTGGTCTGCAGACGCACACGTTGTTCTGCGAGGCTGCAATCAAGCTGAATACCAACATCAGCATGCTAACGTGCTCGCAATGACAATGTCAACATGCTGCTGTTTAGCAGGTATAAAGCTCACCATCTCTTCCTTCGTAGTTTAGCGTCTCAGCATCTTAACACACAAAGTACAGCCGAGGCTGCTGGGAATGTCATTAGTTTTGCAGAGCTTTAAAACTAAAGTAAAGGCCAGATTAAATCCTGTAAGGAGCATAAATGTCTGCGCAAAATTTTAGAGGAACTAAACCAACAGCTACTGAGACTCTGGACCGAAAGAAGGTTGCTAACTCTTTACGATTTTGACATGTGACGCACTATTTCATGTTTAGTTTTACACTCTCACACCATTCAAACAGTTCTCATGCTGAAACACTGTGACAGTAACAGACATGAACAGGCTAAAGTATTATGATCGACATCTGCCTGGTACAGAAATGGTTAAGCTCAGCGAAGTGTAACCTCAGATTCTATCAGAACAGACCCTGGTTTACTCTGTGATTGGTGCGTGATGCTTTTCTTGTAATCTTTTCTTTCTCTATGTGTGTGCAGGCAGTGGAGGCGGTCAACAAGTTCAATCTGAACATGGATTTCAGTCATGTTAGCTCAAAAGATATGCAACTGTCTGTCTAATTTTATGAATTTAACTGGTGCAGAACTACTTCTATAGATAATAATAAGCATACAATAAAACTTACAATGCTATTCACAAAAAAATACAGTCATTTAAATGTCCTATGGTGGATTCTGCCTCTAATACCCTATAATCTATACATCACAGAGCTATTCATCCTCTTCCTCATTCAGTACATGGAAAACACGTACTGATTACCAGAACTTTATTCATTACTTATCACTGAAAATTGAGAAAGAATCCCATCCAGGGCTCTGATGACACTGTGTGAGTCTTCAAATGACTAATTTTGCATCACAAAAGAAATCCGTTTTTCATCAAGCCAAGAATCAGACGCCAGCAAAAGGAGTGGACGTCTGCATCAACGTCACAAACAAATGTGGAGGCTGTGAGATAATTTGGTGAGCAGAGCAGTGTGAATGCAACGCTGTGTCAGACTGATTAAAATCAAGTCACTGAAGTTAAAATCAGGTCACTCAAAACTTAGAAAAAAATAATGGAAAAAAAACTCCTTTGGATCCGCAGCTGTAATGACTGGCTGACAAAAAAAATTCATCAATGCATCGATACGAAGCCTCCTAAGTGTTATTTATTAGTCACTTGGACTCATTGAAGGAGACCACATACCTGTATTTTTCATTGCTGTCTGCAGAGGCATCAGGTATTTGGTCCTCCTGCAAAAACAATAAATCATAAGCTGCCAAAATCCAATTTTCAGCTCACTAGTAATTTATCAAACACACTCTAATTTGAAGATTGCAAAACAACACACTCCGGCACGCCACATGTAATTGTTAAATGAACTACTTGACCACTTAATTGTGCTTTAATCCATATTGTCTTGTACTGAGCTCTCCCTTTACAAAACGTCTCGACAGAACAGATAATTGTTGCAAAATAAAAGTACAACCAACTAATTAGAGAGTGAGGTTAAAGTGATTCACTGGTACAGGACACACTCTACTCACTGCTACCTTCAAAAAAAAAAAAAAAAGCTGAAAAGCTGTCATTTGCTCCGCCCACTCGTTTGAGAACACCTGTTGGTGTCACTACACTATTTTCATATACACTCTAACACCATACTCTTTAAATACAATGTTTTCTTGTGGATTAAAACACTCAGCTTGTCTTCACAAAGGTAAGGGCCCTTTTGTTTTTAGATTTGCTGAACACAAGCATGTCGTGTGTGTCTGTTAGCTCTAGTGAAGCATCATTTGTTAGCTAATCAATATGACGGCCAACACCACTTTGGTGCTTGTTTTGTACTTAACATCTGTCTGCTAACTTTTTCTGCTCCAATTAATATGTAGTATTTTTGATAAAGGTACATTTTGAATCAATTTGATGCGGCGGTTGAGCTTATTTTTCAGTTTGTAGTCTTATTATTCTAAACATATAAATCATATTCAGCTGAATATTGGTAATATTTCAACACAGCAACATGCTTATGTAACAGCTCATTGTACTTCTCTCTTGTTTTGACTAAGTTGTCATAGTCGGCTTGGCATTATTTGGTGTGCTTTGCTTTTTTTAGCTGCAAAATATGGCTTTCAGTGCAGTGTTGTTGTTGAATGTGTGTTTTGTGCTCATGCTGCTGTTTTACTTATGTTGCTCTTTTGCTTGTATCATTATTCCTTTACACTGTCTAGTCATGCAGTCATGAAAAAATGAACAGGCCCACTCATGTTTGAGTTTTATGTACATTGTTGGCTAAATTGTTTTTGCAGTATATTTTCCTCAAGGTTATTAGCCTCGTTTCTTTGTTTTTTGATGCTGTACTGTTGCTAACTGTAATGTCATCTGTCATGTTGGACATTTGCACAGTTGTTTCCCTGTAATATTATAATTAATACTTCACAGAGTTGAGGTTTTGACACAGTATAGATTGGACATGTTCTCTCCTCATGCTTCATATTCAGCTAAAGATGAAAGACTTTTCACTTAAAGCAGTAATTTTTCAGCTCATGCATTGTCTCTCTTAAACTTACATCCATGTCCTGATTGCCTTAGCACTGCATGTGTGCTTCCTAATATGATATCTGGCCCTGGTTGTTTGTTTTGTGTCTCCTGGATGTTTGTCTCTGCTGTTGGCTTTAACCTGCAGTTTGTGTGATGGTTGAAAAAAAAATGACAGCATTTTCTTGGTTGATATCAAACTTTATTTCCCGTAATTGTTGATTTATGTGGTGATGACATTTGAACAGCCTCCTTGCTGCCATAATTATCACACAAGCGGATCTTGATGGAAATTTCTTTTCCATGCAATTCATATGCAGCCTGTAAATGGCCCAGAAAATAGCTTTAGGACAGCCTTGAGGAGAAATATTCATTTGTTGCTTTTCCTAACGTTCATTTCTTGCTTTTGTTTAGTTTGTAAGCTCGACAATATGGCTGCTGTTGCTGTTTTTTTATTTATGTTTGTCTGCTGGCTGCAAATTTCTTGCCGCTGTCATCTGTGTGCAACTGCAGTATGAATTTTGAATTTACTGTTCTTGAACTTTTAATACTTTCATTTTGTGTTTATTGTTTTTGTCTCGTATTATGATGCTTTTATGCTGTGCAGGCATGTATTGATGAATAATGAATACTCATGTTTGAGTGTTGCATATTTCCCTCATGGTTTCTGTGGTGGTTTCATGTTGGAATAATGGCTGTGAGTCTCGCCTCTTTGCTCACTGGCTGCTTTTTCAGTCTCAAGAAGAGAGCGGTGTTGCATATTGCCTCAGTAAATGTAAACATGAGACTGCAATCTCACATACAACAAATTCACATTTTATCACAGCATGATTGGCTTCAAGCTATGTCAGTGTGATTTTTTTTTCTATTACACACAATCTAGGCTTTCATACTTGCACACACTTGATATAAAGAAAAAACATTAGAAATATTTTACTCACAGTAAAATGATAGTGTGTTTAACTGCATTGTTATATACGTACTGTCATATAACATGAACCTCTGACCATTATGGGCTACAACATCTGTGCCTGGTTGCTGCAATTACTGCACTCTTGTACCTCATCCAAAGCATTTCCCTGCAGTTTTGGGAAATTCACCATCACTATTGTCACACACTGGATATGCTGCCATGTTCACATTGCATCCATACACTCCACTGTATTTATTTTTGCTTGTTATGTTAAGATATGAAGTCTTACTGGAGGAATGATTTCAGGCATTTGTAAGATCCACTGTGGTTCTCAAAGGCTGGTCCAAGCCTGAAGCTGGTGCAGGCTGTGGACAAAGCTTTGGTGCTGAATGACTGTTTTTTGCTGCTTGTTTTTGATGCTGCAGTGTATATGCGAGTTTGTGAATTTGTTTGGTCATTTAAGTATGAGAATGTGAAAAATACAGATAATTATTATCTGAAACCATTATTGTTTGAACTGTATTAATGTATAATTGAACTGCAGCAGTTTGCCTGAGCATCAGTACTTCTCTTCACACAGGTAAGTGCTTATTTCTTCTTTATCTGATGTGCGTTTCATGAGTTGATGTCTCAGGTTTGCTTTGTTTGCATGCTGTGCAATATGGTCAAAATGCTGCTTTGCTTGCTTTGTGTGTGTTTTTTTGTGCCTGTTTGCTGAGTGCAGATTTACTCTCCTTCATATTTGTGCGAAATGTGCAGCCCATTAAATTTTGAGCCAATTTAGCCTGATGATTGAGCTTCTTTCTCTTTTGGTTGCTGCTGGACTTGCATTCTGATGATATATTGTGTTGATAGATGTAGTGGAAAAGTATGAATACTAATTTGAGTCTAAGACATTTCCTTTGTGGTGGTTGTGGGTTTTTTTTTTGAGAGTTGATTGTGGTAAGGCTTGTCTTTTAGCTGACTGGTTGCCTGTTAGCCTCCTGTAGAGAGAATTTAAAGGTTTTATGGATGAAAACACATCTGTAATCGTTCAAGCTTTAAAGGAAATGTAGAATAAATATTTAACTCAGCACCGGCTTCATGTTACAGTTCGCTTTACTTCTCCTTTCTCTGCAGATTTTGCATCTCATCCTATATCTACTGGTTTGTCTGTGCCTGTCATGCTGTCTGCCATTGTAATACATTTGTACCGCAAGACCTTTTCTGGTTGCTAACACAGGATAGTGAATATATTTCTGGTCTTTAAGTCATTCGGATGAATCCACGCCTGGAAGTCGCATGATAACGAGCAAGTGGCCATTGTGTCCTGAGGCGCTGCAGGGGTGACATTGAGCAGATTCTGAGGCGCTTCGAGGCGATGCGGACTTACAACCTCAGCGAAGTGCCCGTGCAAGGGGAAAAGCATAAAAATCCTCTTTCTCCTGTTCACTAACACGGGACTGAGCTGGCAGTAGTACAAGGCAAGGATAAATGGAAGTACATCAGAGTGGAGGAATGAGATTATCCTGGTTGGGATTTGGATTGGGACTTTGAGGAAATGCTGAAGGTGGGAGTACAGACGAAGTTCTCACCTAAGCTACTACAGGCTGGTGGAGAGCAGTCTGCTGAAAAATGAGAGAAAAAGCCTGAGATACAGAATATTTTTATTGGTTTCTTTGTGCTTTCATGCCTCAGTGTGTAGAAAGTGTAATATTGGTGCAGTTTTACGCAGTTAATTTCAGTACGAATACTGAATTGGTTATAAAAGCTTCTATTTGTAAAGAATTAGACATTTTGTGAATAGCAAGAGTTAGAATTTCCCTGCTCATATATGCAATTAAAACTGCTTTGCAAACAGTTTATTGATCCAGGAAATATTTGTAAAATGCAAACAAAATTAAGTGTCTTGTTAACTTTCTAACATTACCAGTTAGCATGGCTCACTGATGTAAAGCAGGAGCACCAAAACCTCGTACTCTGGCCTGGCGACGTGGTTGCTGGTAAGGTGGAGTTTAACAAATGGCGAGCACGGTGTCATTAAAGTAGTAGCTACTGCAGCACAGTGCCGAGTGTTAACACACAGTCCTCTGCTACATTTGCAGACTCTCAAAGAAAAAGTGTTTCATTAAATTTTCACAAGTCTTCAGCTTTTGTCTCTGGCATGACATTTCTATTCAAGTTCTTCTTCATTTGAAGTAACAAAATACATGGAGGAGCAGGATTTAGTTTATACTTTCTTGTTTTCTGTAAGCATTTTTTTTTTTTTTTTACCACATACAAAAAATCTGAGTTGCTCCGGCAGCAAATTTGCGACTAAGACCTCATGTTGTGTGTGTGTTACTGTTTTTCAAGTTTATGTGATGACAAGTTCCGTATATTATCTTCGCAAGACTCTTCAGTCTCCTGCTAGGCTGCAAAACATGCTTCAGCAAGATTCCTCTCACTGAAATGCCTTTGTTTTTCACAGTGGCCATCGCAGTGCTTCTGAATTTTGATAGGAACTTTTTTTTTAGTTCTGCAGTGAAAAAAAAAATGACTGGTAAAGTACTTCAGTACGATTCTGTGCTTGACGGTAAAAATGAAGCTTGTTAATACAGAAAGTTTAATTCAGTGAGATCTTTTTAACATGTTATCAGTCTGATTTCATGATAAATATAAATTACTTAATTAGTACAAATGTTCAAAATCCATAATTGGTAGATGTTTTAGCGTTATTGGTCCTTTTTAAAAGTTTAAAATCTTAAAAGAAAAAAGTAAATAGCATGAGTCAGTGTCACATATTACTCATGAAGGGCTTTCAGTGTCCAAAATGGACCTTCTTCCTTTTTTAAATACACAAAACTTCAAAGACAAAAGATACAGTCAAGTTACAAAACATAAAACACAATGAGTATAAATCCTATTATTCTTATGTCTATGTTCGAAAATGAATATGAACAATTTAAGTGAATTGACCACCTGAACATCAAACAAAGGATATTTCCTTATTGGTCCTGCCTCTACTCTTTAATGCACATTTAAACATAATATAATCATTCAGTAGTAGAACATTTGGTTGCACAGTTCTCTAAACTTTAGTGGATTTTTCAGGAGCTAAGGATGGACGGCCATAACTCTTCAAACAAGT
>JAPZDV010000023.1:20813130-20829798 GCA_029814665.1 Acanthurus lineatus
GAAACATTAAGCTTTTTAAAAACATTAAATCTGAGATGGTTTTCAACGCCGTTTCTGCTTTATAGAGACCCAGCTAGACCGTGCATGCAACACATCAGTCACGGCCCTCTGCTTCGTTGGCGATGAGGCAATCAGTCAAGATGTCACAGCGAGCATGTGTCAACCGGTGGCAGTGATGGAGGGCACGGGTTCGGGTTTGCAGGGGGGCGTTCTGGGTTTTGGCTGGATAAATCGTCGATGGCAGCTCCCAGCAGCTTCTGCCAAAACACTTGGTCTCAACAACAAGCCAGTAAATGCATCCTTGTAGGAGCTTCCTTATTGGATGAGTCGATGGCCCCCGGGCGAGGAAAAGTTCTCCCCACATCTCAATTTCACATCGACAGAACTCTGCTGTGAGGATAATTGTGGATTTGTTGCCGTGCACATTGAAACAGAGGGATGAACAGAAGGAGGGAAGGACGGGCAACGAGAGAGAGCATTGGAGTATTAAATATGATAAAATAATCGGATAACAACTGTAAAGCAACGTTTACTTCTCGATGTAATTGCCATTTTGTAATGGATTAAGTAATCAGACAAAAAAAAGCTGCTTAAAAGAACTGCACAGCGTGTTGTGATTGAATTACATTCTGGCAGAGCATGTAAGTGCACTTCCAATCTATATTATACTATTACTGTAGCAGTTCTCATTATGTTATACTCTTCAATGCAATCCTCAGATGTAAGTTATAATAGAATATATTTAGTCACACTTAGCCTAAATGAACTAGAATCCAGACTGGCTGTAATGTGAGTCTGAAAAAAAAAAAAAAAAACTCTTTATTTCAAGTTTTTCAAAAGAAAAAAAAACTCCATAATTGCTCCACAGCTGCAGCTGATCCCTTCAAAGTGCGACAGTGAAACTTTCATCAAACAATGTTCACCTTTCCTTTCTTTACCTGAGATTCTTTTGAGCCGTGCGGGTTGCAGCGTGATGATTAGCTGAAATGTGAAACAATGAACATGTCTCCTAATGAGGCTGGGTGTATTTACCTCTATTGTCATTATTTCAGTAAATTGTTTTTGACATGCTGGAGATTTTGTAAGAGCAGCTGGAATAAAGACACCTCAGGTTGAGTTACACAACAAAATATGCCTTGATATTGTTAAAATAACTTACATGGGGCATGAATGGGGGCAATTACATACTAAGTATGGTAAAAACAAAGAAAAAATACCACTCTATTAAGGTTAAAGTTAAGGGAACATTAAATTAATATTAACTTGCAGTGTTTCAACTATAATATTTGTCCAAAAATACTTGTTCTTAAAAAAATTTGGGGCAAAACAGAGTGTTTTATAATGAAGACAAATTCATTTTAAACTGAAATAATATAAAATGAAATAAGGTTCTTGTTGTCTAATCACACTTTATAACTCTAATTATATTAAATTAAAAATGTAACCTACTGCTGAAACATTACTTTCTGTAGCAGTTATTTGTAGTATTTAGGATTTACAGTTCAGTGACAGGATTTACATCATTAGGTTTGTTCAACAGATATAATTTTCCCATGAGGCAAATCACCAAACAGAATGAATTAGATTTTTACAAATTGATCTCGATGCATGTGTGCGTTCACCCTGCTCCCAACAGAAGACTGGAGCATCAGCGCCGAGCAGGTGCAATCCACTACAGTGGTGAATCACCGGACCTCTCGCCCCGTTCGTGAAACATCACCTGATTCAGAGCGCTCATCCTCTCACTTCTGCCATTTTCTCGCAGCCCCGTTGAACCCGCCTTCCTGCCTCCCTCCAGCTGGTGTCTCCAACACACACCAGATGGCTTTGCTTGTCTGAAAAACATTTACCCTTTCAGTCTGAACGTGACAGATTCTTTGCCAAGCGTTCACATCCTTACCACCACCAGTACGGAGGTGGCATAGCGGCGCGGTGGCTGGCACTGTCATTTCACAGCAACAAGGTTCAGTTCTTGTGTCTGTTTGGACAGTTTAATGTTTCGCCATGTTTGTGTAGGTTTCCTCTCACTACCCAAAGACCAGAAAGTCAGATGGATCACGTGCAGGGATTTTCCTTCATATCTGAGCAGCCCCGGCTCTCCATGTTCGCCCTGTGAAGAGCCGCTCTGTCCTTTGTTTATTGACTTCTGCTCATTGTGGGATAAATTCCATCCCTGGATCGAAGTAAACAAACAGAGCATATGCCGACACAAGTGAAAGTTTGAGTAAACTGGATATTTGTGATGTTCTACGAACACCCAACATGGCAACATCCCCAACCTGCAAAACCATTGGCAGTCAACAATGTGTGTTTTGTCACATTAAAAAAAAACAAAAAAACTTACTGTTTCAGTTATGGTTCAGTTTATTTTTTGTCTTCTGTTGTCACAAAAGTGCATTTCACACACAAGAGTCAACAGCAATGGCATCATAGGAGCATTACTGCCAGAGTGCACCAGAACAACTTCCAGCCATTTTTCCTACCAAAGTGAGGAAACAGAGTATAATGCAATACTTTTTTAAAAAAAAATTATGTTTTGCTAGAAAGTCAAATAAACAAAAACAAACAAACAAACAAAGCAAGCAAACAGGAACAAATGGGATGTTGTATTGATAGATTTATGGTGTCAATTCATGCATTTAGTAACATACAAAAAAAACATTCCACCTTAAAGCTTCCTGTAGCCTAAGAGTAGCTCAGTAACTTTAATTACCTTTTCTCCAATTTATAGCTAAGGTTTCTCTACATGTGATGAAATTATAAATAAATGTGTGAATGTGTGAACATGTGTTCTTTATCTGTATGTTTCCGTCTTGAGGTTTATTCTATTTAACATCTCTGCTGGTTATTGAACCATTTGGCTGCAAGCAGTAAAACAAATAGCTAACTATCTTGTTTAACACTTCACTGCACTTCTGAGGCTTAATTTTTCCCAAATGTAGAAATAATGGCGCCTCTCTCATTAAAAAGTTTTTCCCGTCCCAAATGCACAAAGACATAATGGAGCGCAGCAGCTCGTCACAGCCTAAAGTTACACGGCACACGCTGTTATACAGCAGCAGGCACCAAAATGGACAGAAAAAAGGAAAAATGTGAGAACATCTAATGGTGTAAGACCTTTTATTTACACAGAACATGACACGACCGGGACAGGACACATAATTATCTGACCTTTTCTTACAGTCAGACCAGAGGCTGAAACACAGACACTAGAACTGACATTACTAATGTCAAGCAGCTAATCTGTGTCAGGAATGCGGCCAGTTCAAGTCTCAAGCTTTTTTAATTAGACATGAAAACAAACGCAGATATTTTGTACCCTTTGCCTTTTATGTCACTCGCCCATTATACAGCAAAGGTTACAAGCAGAGTTGATGATTTTAAGCGTATCTATTTATATATTCAGTGATGATAAAATGTTATAAAAGTGGCCTTATAGCTCATCATTTGTTGATTAAAACTGTTGTTTTAAATTTCAAATTAGACCTTTTCTAATGTGGAGCAGCTCTGTTTCAGTTTTAACAGATTTGATGATTACTGAGCTTTTTGTAATGAGATGTTGAGAACATATAAGGTGGTAGCAGAGAACCATACAGGCCTGCTGGTGCAACTCTAGCTTGCATTATTTGGGCTCGACCAAAGTCTCAGTCTAATGCTCACACACTGTTTATGTTCTTGGTTTGAGCTGCTGCTCAGTTACTGACCTCAGCTCAGTGTTAGGAAACTTGTGGCGAAATGATTAAAATCTGAGAAAAACACGATGATGAACAAGTTCAGATTGTCAGCATTCTTTAACTGCCCAGCTCATTCTTTCAAAATACATTTATTAAATCTATAAATTTGTCTATGTTGAGTTGATTCCTGGTTTATGAAACGACTTTGCTTAAAAGTGATAAATGATAAATAAAAAATAGCTTTTCCTTCTTTTTAATGTGTCATTGCAACTTGAATATTGTAAAACACAATTAAAACATTTACAGGCATGAAAACAGGTCAGGGGTGCAAAAGGTGAGAAGGATACAACCCCTCTAGGGGGGTCTGGGGGCATGCTCCTCTAGAAGAAAATTTTGAATATTTCATATTTAAAAGCATCAATCTGATGCATTTTGAGAGAAGAATCCATCAGATTTACAAGACAGTATGAATGTATAATAAAGAATCTATCTATACATGGTCACATTATCTTATATAAGAAATGAGCCTGACAACTTCTGCACAACAGCACAACTTTAATAGAGTAACAGTGGCAAAAAAAGGACTTAATAGTTATGAAAATACTGCAAGAAAAAGATAGTACTGTATACTCCCTGGTTGATACATTCTGAAAGACATTGATTCAGGGCAATAAATAGATGTGACGGCATATACAAGGTCAAGGAAGTGTACTTACTGACTCACCGAACACAAAGGCTTTGTTATTGGACGAGTATAATGCCACACCTTACCAGTGCAAGGCCGTAGTTGCTACAAAGAGTATAAAGAATTCTGTGTCTCTGTGTCTTAAAGTGGAATATAGCTAACGTTATAAAAAAATATTTTCTCATTGGATCTACACGATTCACGTAGGTCACCTATTTTGGTTTCAAAATGGCAAATTTTGGCGAAAGGTGAGTGATTTTCATGCCTGCATTTAATTTTATGTAAAACAGTATTTATATTTTATATGAAAATCTAACCCTAAGCACATGAGATTTGGGCTGAACTCAGCCACAAGTGGGCCAACGATACGACTAGCGTTCAGCACTTTTTTGCTGTTGTGCTGAGCTGAGAGTGCAACCTCTCAGCCCCTCTGGTCTTTGTGGTGATCGCCTGGCACTCGGTGATAGGGTTTGAGGTTATTTGAGATTTTGTTTGTCCAAAGAGAAAATGACCAAGTCTTCTGAGAAAGCCATTATAGAATGTCAAGAATGTTTTCCTATCAGCTTTCACAACTCTCCAGCAATAGTCGGGGTAAGAGGCACTGAAGTGCCAACATGTTTTTTTTTCCCTTTTTCACCCTTTTTTTTTTTTTAAAAAGTATCTCCTGGACCTGATAAACCAAAAGGCTGAAGGATGTGTGAAAGCTATGCAAACACCCACAGATACAGCGAGAGCAGCAGAAACCAGACTGACAAAAAAAAAAAAAAGTCAGAATTCTTCACTTTGCAGCAAACTGCTTGTCTACTGGCTTTGAGATCCCCGAGAGGGTTTGAGAGGAAGCATGAAAATGATACCTGCTGGTCTCTCTGGAGTTCAGAAGATGTCTTGCATGTGGTCCAGAATTTTCACTAGAACTTTGAACAGAAGTGCTTCAACATGTGTGGTCAAACAAAGTTGAGAAATACATCCGATAGAAAGTTCCAGTGTGGGATTTTCATGTTGTGTGTCTCGTGTCGTGTGTGATGAAAGTCAAGCTCGCATATATCACACTGAGCACCTTGAAAATGTCATCATAAAACACATCCCTGCCTGATTAAACGCTTATGAGCTCCTGCCAGTTACCTGTTAGCTTTTTATACCGAGAGCTCCCATTAAGACCTAACAATTCATAAAAGTGGAGCCACTCCAGCTGGCGTGAGACAGATATGATGGAAATGTCGTAATTGACGTGTTCTTCAGGAGCTCAAGGCTGCGTTTATGTGAGCCGCGTGATGTGACCCTGGTCGGACGACTTGACATGGCAGCCAAGGAATGGAAAAGGAGTAAAAGACGGTTGATTAAAATGACAGGGCTTTCAGCATTTTGCCAGATCCATTATGATGATCCAAAGACATTTTCAGACTTTTTTTTGTGTACTGGTCCTTTTTATGCTGTTTGATTGAAGATAAGAAGGCCTTTTCAGATCTTGCATGGCTCGATGATAGCAGCACAGCGATGCAGGTTAACACTTGGTGCTCCTTTCCAAAGCTTTAGGTACAATGTAGAAAAATGCAATAATTTTCAATATACCAATGACTGAGTCCTATTTCCTTAAATTTAAATGTATCCAAGTCTTGATTCAAGTTGCTTTAACCTGAAATTTCCAAACGATACTATCCAGTCTATATGAACATTGAGAAAATACTCCAGAAGACCAAAAATATACCTTTTTCAAATGGGGCTGTTAAAATTAAATGGAATTAAATAAAATTCTAACACTTAATGATGTAAACTGGGTGAACAAAATAGTGAAAATACTCACCAGTGTAATGCAATAGCCCGTTATTCAACAGCAGCACAAACAAATCCACACAAATGGAACATTATAACCTTCATTGCAGTAGGTGTTATTGCAGGACTTTTGTATTAGACTCTATTATTTTAGCCAGTTTTACTTAATATTCTGCTAACTCTGTGTAAGCTAATAGAGCCTCTGCTGCCAAAAAGCCCAAACTCTCACTTCAGCAGATTGTGATGCAGCTCGTAATGTGCTAACAGTCTTTTAACAGGGAGGTGCAGTCCTAACAACTGCACTTGTTTCATAAGGCGTGCTGTTATTGCATGCAGCGTGCCATACATTGCCCATGCTGGCTAATGCCCCCTCCTCCCTCCCTCCCCTCCATAACAATGAGCAGAAGGAGACAGGTGGCCGGCGACCTGTGAGAGCGGGTCTCTCCGGATGCTGGCTGATGACGGTGAAAACATCAACCAGCATTGTATTAATCCAATTCCCTGGCAGTAATGTGGAAAATCCAGCAGCTGTCTGAGCTTTATATAGAAAAGCCTGAGGCACAAGAAACCTGCAGTGATTCAAATGGCACAAAGGCACTGGGCCTGAAATACACCACTCTTCCCCTGGCATATAGATCTCCCCGGCTCACTTTTTGCCTTTCTCCTTCCCTCTTAGCATACCTCCCTAGCTTAATTTTACTTTCTTTTTTCCCTCCAATTTCCTCATTTGCCGTCTCTTATACTCTGATGCTCGTTTCTCTGCCTGCAGTTCCTGTCTTTCATCTCCCCCCCGCCTCACAACCCAATTGCTCGGGCAGTTATGTCCCAAATCCATCCCTTTTCCCCTCCTGTCTCCTCATTCACACGTGCTCTCACCTTGTCCATCTACCATGTATTTGCTCTCAACGAGGATCCTCAAGAGTCTCCAGGCCTGCTGAGTAACTCTCAGTGGGAAGTGCAGTCCATTTTTTTTTTCTAATGAAGATACTGTAAAAATGTCTGCAGGGTTTGATAAGATTATTGATCAATGGCAGTGACCTAAACATTTTTTTCAGAAGGAAGCTGAGATTTTAAGATCGAAATGCCGGCCCAGACTCCCTCAAATGACACACACACACAAACAAAATCTCTCTCTCTCTCACACACACACACACTTTTCCAGCTACTTAACTATGGAGTGCAGTGGCCGGCACCACAAGATATTTCAGTCATAAAGGCTAATGAGCCTCATTCTCACGCCAAAAAAGCAAATGACCACAGTAATGACTATAATTACAGTACTCTGCATCACAATACCGTATATTACCTCTTCACAAAGCAGCTAAGAGCTGGAAATTGAAGCTGATGGGAAAGTAGCAGAGGACAGATTTCCTATAATACCATCTAGTGGATGTGTCCAAAACAACTTCTGTGCAGGTTGATGGGACGGCAGCTCATCATCTCGCTGCAACCGAAGCAGAATTAGTTGTTTTTTTGCTGAGTGATAATGGTTTTAGTAGTTAATTTAACTTCTGTGTTGTGACTTTTCATTCTTTTTTTTTTGTTCCGAAATGATTGTAATGGAAACAATATGTAGACAGAAAACAAGACAAAAGACGCAAAGGCGCTGTATTGATTGGTTGAAATAAGCTTAATAGAGAAATGCTTGGATCAGTCAGAAATCTTCATCAGACTGTTTCAACTAAACCTCACAGAGCAGTGGAGGCAGAAAACTGTGAACTCACACACTCTCTCATTACTGAAATGGTTGTATCTGAAAATCAATTTGATTCTCCTGTCTTGCAAAAGAGAAACAGAGGAAATGTGTTTGTCTGCGGATCCTTTTTTTCTGTTGTTTTTATTTGAAATTTTAATCCAGCGCTTATAAAAGTTTTTTTTTTTTTTGGACGTGCATGCTCTTTGCTCTGGTTGTCTTTAAGTGAATATGACATGTTACTTTCTGCTTGTTTGCTGAAGAATGAACAAACAACAGTTTCCACTCAGGTTTCACCTTTTCCATCTCGGCTTCACCTTTTGTTTTTGTTTGTGCTCGTCTCCAAAAAACAGACCATATGGCAAAATTAAATATCTTGTCATTAACGGGTGACATCACATTCAGTCCGTCTTCCAAACATGTTTCTGTTTGATGTATTTTAAGACTTTAATATCACTCTCCAACTCAGAAATTAATGAAGTTTTCTTGCTTTCTGGTTTGTCTTTGTGTTGGCCGCCTGCACATCATGTGCATGAAAAAAAAAAAGCTTTGAACATTTCATGGCAAATGGGAAAAGTACACAACAAGGCAGGTTGTGATGTGTCTAACTCTCTTGGGTCTAGTGTTTCCTTAAATGTAGTACTGAGTTTGTGTTTTGACCTAAAATGCAGTTAAAAGCTTTTCAGTGACCTTAAAAAAATGCCGCAGTTTCAGGTCACTGATAGTTTACCTCCTTGAAAAACTACTTCCTGTTTATCATATTTAAAAACTCTTTTGGCAGTGCTGATGTGAAGATTTTAGATAGTGTGTGGTTATCTCCTGTGTTATTATAATTTAATGCAACTTTGTGCACATTTGACCCAGTTTGTGCTGGTGCTAGCTTGCTAACATGACTGTTTACAGGGTTACTATGCCGAACAAAAGAGGCGTCATGTGTTCATTAAGAGATTAAGTATTGCATTGTTTTAAAAGTACACATTTATGTCAGGACCAAGTCTTAATACAGCTGTGGATGCATCTGAGCTACTACATAGTTTACCAGCAAACTCTTTTTGTCTGTTAAAGGACTGATTTAAGAAAACATTTCTACCTTTGCAACGCTGTAATTTTTTGGTGGCCTCAGCAGTTGTTAAATAATTGCTTAGTTTTTGGACAACAATAAAGGAACCAAAGAACAAGCAGTTTGCACAGTCAATAAGCAGGATTTTTGACAACCGTTATTACATTATTCCCCTCCTTTATTCTCGTCCACTTGAAGCTTTAGAAAGTTGGAACGTCCTCCCTCCTCATTTTGTCACTTCTATCTCCTCCACTAACAGTTGTGACCTTTCATCTTTAACGTACCAATAACTGCAGCGCCTGAGGTACCGAGCTCTAACGGTCAGAGATGAAGAGCAAGAGAATGAAAAGAAAGATAAAATGAGCGAGGGGAGACAAGAAATAGCTGTTACCCAAACCCTAAGCAGTCTGCTGCTGCTGCTGGCCCAACGCCTCCCCCCCACCACCCCCAACATCTCATACCCCCCCCGCCCCCCTTCCCTCATCTTTTCTCATTTCGATTGAGGGCTAATGTTCAGGTGTCACATGCCTATGCCTCGTGAGCCCAATGTGAGCTCCGATTTTGCCACGTAGCGGCGAAGACTTCTCATTTCACGGTGGAACAAAAAGGGTACACACACAAAACAAATGAGGGAAAGGTTAATGTATTCCAAACACCTTATCTACATTGAAAGACGACATGCCATCTCGTCGAAACAGCTCCTCCATAAGACTGAGCTCCGACAAGCAGACGACGTCCCAGCTCCCCTTGCATACTTAAATTATGCGCTCCAGGAGAACTAATGCAATGACTGTTTTCCCTTGCCAGTGGACCATAGTGAGCCTATTAAAATCACATTGCTACTTGCCTTTCTCTGCAATGTGCCCCTCATTAAAGGCCCATGGCGGCATTAAATGAACAGGCCGGAAGACAATGCCGAGAACTCACGGATTTGATGCAACTTGATTATGATATCTAAAAAGGGGGGGGCCCCCAAAACACCATGACCAGCTATATCAACAGACGCTGAAGGGATCATCATCAGCGTTATCACACTCAGGCTCATTTCATAGAGCGGCTTGAGGAGAATCATGAGCCCGTCTGGGTCGTGCTGCATTAAAAGGCCGTGCACAATTGCCGTTGTATTCCGGGAAATGACAACCACATCTTGAAGCGAATGATTACTCATTCCTGCATGTGTGGGTGCTGGCATGTAAACGCAGCGAGCAGAGATGTGTGGAATGTCAGGGTCCCTGCACAGCAGGTGCCAGGTGGGCACAGTGCTTTTAATGGGATTGACCTGCGAAATCGAAGAGTGAAGGTCTTTTTTTTTTTACTGTTACACAATGAGGAAGTGAGAGACTGTAGTTGCGTAACTTGGAGTTCACACAGTCACAGAAACACAAATGTCACCTCTCTGAAAAGGAGAAGCTTTTTTTTCAAGATGGGGTTAATTTCATCCTATTCATCTCCGTCTCTCTTTGGGTGTAAAATTAAAGCGACAAGCCTGCTGAAACCTGTCAAGGTTTTTCTTAACATTTGCACAGGTAATTTATTAGGAGGTCAAAAAATAAAGGCGTAGGTGGCACAACTGATTTTTTTACAATTTTAATCTCAGCCAATTTAAAATCCTCCTGGAAAATAATCGTGAGGTGCTTTGGAAGATATAGGGGCGATATACGAGCCTGCTGCTTACAGTTCCACCCACATGCAGAGCAGGAATAACTTTCTATTGCAGTGATCAGTTTTTACCAATGTTTGGTCATGATCTGAATATAAAAAAGAGCAAATCAAATGCATTCAGTCAGTTTGTAAAACTTTTCCTGCATTCCTGTATTTTCCTGTAACTTGTATTTAAATGTGAGGACATTAGACGTGACATCAGTGAAAATCTTATCATGCAATCAGGTCCCACCCCACTTTTATTTTATGTCCCTTGAGCTATGCTGATGGGCTGCGATTTAAAAAATTAAGTATTGCTTTTTTTTTCTCAGCATAGACACAGACATGGCAAATGAGGACGTGTTTTTTTATTTAGAGTTTACACAATCGAGAGCGAGCGGGACTTGACCACTTACTGACTGTTTGCAGTGTTTTCTCAAAAACGCATTTAAGAGGGTTCAGGATCCACAGGAAAGAAATTACCGAGCTTTTACGCAAGAGGAAATGGGAAGTTAATAACAAAATACATTACTGAACCATTACTTCCATTATAAAAAACACACAAGGGCCTGGTTCTGGGAATGCACATTTTATGGCAGTGGAGTATTTTTTTGTCTGAAAACAGGGACAAATGTGAAAACAAAAGACAAAACTGCTCAAATCAAATGGTTTCAAAGACTAATGGGTAACAGCTGCAGAGTTACACTGTATGTAAACTGTATGTAAGTGTGCTAATGCTGACTGGATGTAATTATTTTACTTATTTTTAAAAATGAAAAAGTAAAACATTTTTTCACAAGATGAACTGAAGTGAAGTGCTGAAGTCCAAATTCTCATACCGTCTGTTCACTGACTTCAGGGTTACTGAGGGTTTTGCAGGCAGGTGAAGTGCCTGTAAATGCCACTGAAGGACTCTCAGCTCTGTTATTAGCATTTAACCTGCTGCATGATTTTTTTCAAGTTTAATTAATCTTAAGTGTTGTTCAATTGGCTAAAATATCACGCGGATGAGTAACGAGATGAACATTAAATGGCTCTCTGCACTCTGACCTGCAGAGTAAAACAAAAAACAACAACAACATAAGATTGTCAAGTCGCGTTAGCTCGGGCCGTGAAGCTTTTAGCAGTGACTGGGCGGGTTCTGCCAACCAAAATCTCTCCCTGTGCAATTGAATGAAATGTTGAAGTGTGTCGACCCAGAGGGGGATTGAAAGGTCATGAGGTGGTTTCTATTTAAGTGGCAGCAAATTCGTTGTAGCTGTGTGTCAAACAAACTATATTGTCTTTTATCCGGCTGCCAAATTTCAGATGCATTTGGTCAAAAAGGATTAAGCATTAAGTGCTTCAGCAACCGGAAAAAACAAAACATCCCTGTGCTTAATTTTCCCAATTTAAGATATATTTTGAAATATTTATAAAAAAGATTCTGATCCAAGCAGAAGAGGAAGTCAGTTTAGTAGGAATATTGTCTGTGTACAAGTTGAAATAACATTATTATATTCATGCGATTTTCTATTTATGTTTTTGCACAAATGCCACTGAAGAATTATGGATTGAATCATTAGCACGAAACATGTAACTTAACAAATGACTTTTTCCAAATAGCTATTGATCAGCGTAATTAAATCATATCAATCATGTCTCAATTCAGTTATCATGACTGTGTGTATATTTGCAAATGATTTGCCCAGGAACTTTATGTACAGATGGAAAATATAAACAATCTCAGCACTGTAATGAACTCATTTGCATTAAAAAAAAAAAAACCCCACTGAACAGATGAGTTTTCAACTGGAAACTTGTTTGTTAAAATGAGAAATGGCAGAAATAGTTTGACAAGAGCTCTCCCGGCATGGAAATGATCCTTAACTGAAGAGAAGAGAAATGTTAATAATGCCAGCCAGTATCAGAAACTGCCGTTGGATAAAGACTCATTGACAGACAATACATAAGATCCCAATTAGACTTTATTTCTGCTGCTTACAAAATACAGAGCCTCCTCCACTCGGTCCCTGTTGGCCGTTTCTCCGGCTCTCTCTCCAGCGGCCCTCAGGTCAAAGAAATAACTGTGATAAAATGTCATGATGAGAACAGAAAAATGTCATTCTTGTTAGTTTTGCAACGTGACTTGAAGTTTAATTCTTGTTTGCGCTGCACACTCGTCCCCAGACCCACAAACACATCACACACACACACACGCGCGCACACACAGACAGAAAAAGGGATCTCTGACCTATCTCAATATTTAAAGAAATCCCTCTTTGACATGACTGTGCATGTACACACAGACGCACTCTGGCATGTATATCAAAATAGAAACAGTCATGCGAGCGCAGACATGCACACACATACGCCGAGCAGATTAATCTGAGACAAAATGTCCAGATTTTTGTCAGCTAAGTCAACAGTGGTGACAGTAAAAGGGCACGGACACACACAAAAACACATTACACACACCACAGGCTCTACAGTCAGTTGGTCTTGTGACAGAGTGCTTGTAATGAAGGGGAATTCATTAGGTAGTTGTTGTCACTTCACAAGGAGACAGCAGCAGGTTCGAGAGACATGTTGAAGGTCAGGACAGTATCTGGAGATTGGAGCTGGCAGAGCTATAAACGATCGCAACATGGCCGAACTGAGCGAAAAGTTTGAGCGAGAGCTCTGATACTTGTATAAATGACAAAGAGGGAACATGACTGTTTCTAAAGTCACAGACAATGCTTATTTGTTTTAAATTGTCTTAGTTTTTTTGAAAGTAGCATCAGCAGCATTGCTTTTTTAATGGCGATGTTGGTCATTCAACCAGTTTCATCTAGACTTAAATATCTCAGTCACTCTTGCATTGAAGTGTTGTTCATGTTAGCAATGTGTAGGCATTATGACTTTTGTCTTTAGCATCACCACTTAGCTAATGTTTCTTTTTTTAGAGGAATGTTGACATTGAGATGATTGCATTGAACTTTGATACAGGAAATAATTTCTTCCTCAGCATGAATTAGTAAGAATAGCCTGAAATTTTCAATAAATGCTAACAGGCAGGTCAGATTCCCATCAGTGTTAGCTGTGGATGTAGCGCTTATTAGCAATTCCTAGCATGTTTACAGCACACACTTACACATTAGACTTCAGACCACAGAATATATTTGGCTGTGAAGTTGGTCCCTGTGTCAGATTGGGTTCACTACTCATGTGATATCTTCAAGGAGGAGGAGGTGCTGGGGTCCACCTTCCTGGAAAAAAGAAGGTAAACAACAACAACAAAAAATTTTTTAAAAAAAACTTTAAACTAAGAAGGAAATACAACGGTGACCTTTCTCTCTTTTTCCATGATTCTACCTCTCAACATGCAGAGTATTATTCCTCTTTGCTAATCCATGGTCACAGTCATGCGGGGCAGAGTGTGCTCCTATTGGTTATCGTTTAAATAGCACTGTGGATTTTTTTGTTGTTGTTGGATGTCAAAAAATAACATTTTCTAGCTTGTCTTTCTGCTGGGACACAGCGAGGCCTCCAGGATGTGATGTTGGCTCTTGTCTTCTTTTCACTGCACACATATCTGATGCTCATTTCTGTTCCTGATGCTCTGTGGATGTTGGGTCAGGCTATTACCTGGAAGAAATGTTGTAGTCTGTTCACATGGTAAACATTATGTCTGCCAAACATCAGCATGTTAGCATTGTCGTTATGACTTTTTTTAGCTGTAACTAACATTTACAGATCAACAGAAGAGCTAAAAATTTCAAGTCTTATTGAAAATTTTACCCCCATGACCTTAAAATACAGCGAGAGATTTTTTTCTTAATTGCCATCACTGTGGCATCGACAGTCTCTCCAGAGTGGTGAACAGTATTACAGCTGACACCTTTTCTCATCTTCTTCCAGTGATTCAGCTGACTTGTTTGACATGTTCCCATAAATCTAGACATTTCTCCACATTCACACATCCCCAGCTTATTAAATGCGTGTGGTACAAATGACACACATATACACACACCAGACACACACTCACATATAGATAAACACACACAAACGCATACAGGTCTGAGCATAGGACCCTGAGCATTAAGGTAAATGGACAGAATAAGTGCTGTCATTTGCCTTCTGGCCCAGACAACCGCAGTCCATACATCAGCGCTCCGCCACATTATGATTCATGAATACACTAACTGATGCAAAAACAGCCTCTTAGACGGTTGATAAGTAGTATTTTCAGTAGAAAATGCAAAAGTTCAGTGTCTGTCAAGCAGTCGGGGTGAGAGAGTTGTTGACACGGGGGGGTAGGGGGTGGGGGGGCACTCTTCAAAAACAGCAAGCCTCTTAGATGACAGCATGCTGCAAAATGTGCATTTTTAGCAGTTCAAATTGTAGCTATCAAAGCTGTTTTCAAGGATTTGCTTCTGAGAGATATGTCTGTCACTGCTTTGCTGACACTGATGCACTTTTATTGAGTGTCATTTGTGTTTTTTCTTTTTTTTCTCGACTAAATCACTATTTGTTAAGAGGCAGACGGGGAAAAACAAGCCATTTGCATACCCTCACACCTCATAACGCAAACTACTTCCTTGTGGCTTTTAAGTGGGTGAGATGATAAATAGCTGGTAGAAGGAAAAAAAAGACATACATAATGAAGACTGTCTTATGACTGAAAAAACACAGCTAACGAACCCTCTGATCTCGACGTTAACCCACAGGAGAACGGCCAGTTCTTTTTTTCTTAAAATAATGAAAACTCAGAGTTCATCATTTGGAAAACGCTGCTGCCATCCAAACACGAGATATCTCAGCAGTTCACGAGGGAGATTTTTATGGAAGAAAGAGAGGTACTATCTGGTGTGACACAGTTACTGTAAAAACAACAGATCTGCATAAAAATAACAACTGATGACACGCATATGCTTGAATCCATTATCCATGAGACATCTGTCCGCAATATGCCTGCATTATATGCAAAGTGTTTTGTGTGTGTGTGTTATACCTCCCCCTCTCATAGCCATCAGTGTCTGCATGAGCTGCCTGCATCCAAGAAATAGATTTTGTTTCGGTGATTAATAAAAGTGTAGAGAAGCATCCCCCCCCACTTCCCCCTCTCTTTCAGAGGATTTACTTTGGGACCAGTGTTAATGATTGCCACTGAGCTGCCAGTGTTGATGCCAAATTCACGGGCTTAATACATAGATTAAAAAATCTCCAAGGCAAGGCGTCTTCAGCAACTCACAGCATGCAATTAGCAAAGAACAACAATGCCGTGTGGCGTGTAATTAGCGACGGGGATCAACCCCCTTCCCCACTTGTTACGGCTTCCTGACCTCAGCAAGCACCAAGAAAGTCAATTTGGGGCTGAAAAGGCGGCAAAATCACCAAAAAAAGCTGTGTGATTTCTTTTTTTAAAAAAGACATCAGATCTCCAGAAGCTCGAACCAATAGAGCTGCTAACAAAGTGAACTTTTGAAAAAAAGAAAAAAGAAGGATTGGGAATAAAAAAGCTTGCCATTTCTCCTCACTAATATATGTATGTCAAGAGGCATTTGTCTAATGAAGCAGTTTTTAATTGCGCCTTTCCTTATTGTTTGCTCTCCAGTTAAATCCACTTTGGCTAATCCTAAAGAACCTTGGACATATTTCCCCTGATGAAACGAGCTCTCGCTATACGCTTGTTTTCACATGAACCCACTCAAGCTCCAGCCTACAAAGCTCCTGCACATTTTTAAAGAGTGACTCGCTTCATAGTAAATAATGTTCGTACCTTAGTGAACACAGCCCCGCAAATGGGGAAATGGGATGTGTGATTCAGCATGCAGCCGCGTAGATTCGATCGTACACACACACGGACCATTAACACTCAACTTCTCGTATAGTATTAAGTGTATGCTGCTCTCAGTAACATGAGGACATGATGATGATGATGAATGATGGCAGCTGTGTCACAGTAAGTGTAACTCTCATCTTCTCTGCTGTACAGTAAAAAGATGAGGGGAAAGTTAGCTGCAACAAGCAATGCAGGGGGAAAGAAGAGATCTGATACAGAAGCGTTTGTTTTTTTAGTTAACATCATTTCACTGTTAATTCTTAATTGTTTTGTGCATTTATGTATCTAATGAGAAATATAACAAAATTAGTTTTACTCCAACTAAGTTAATAAAATCAA
>JAPZDV010000023.1:20844169-20897577 GCA_029814665.1 Acanthurus lineatus
GTTGTTGAGTTAGACCGAAGTTACTTGTGCCAGTCATATGTAAGCAGACGTATCCTTTCTTTCAACAGATTCGGAGATGTGCTCAGAATGCACTTATCATGTCCAAATTGCATTTCAGTGGTGCAAGTTGAATAATATTTCAATCATGTTTAAATCTTGTCCGATTGTATTATATTACTTTTCAGACTTGAGAAAAAAATATAATTAGCTGGAACTGCTTAAAAAAAAAGAAAAAAAAGAAATAAAATCTGATGACTCTCTATCTGAACATTGCATAAGACAGTCCTGATGATTTTTCGTGTATTGCAAGAGATTGAATCAGGTCAGATAAGGGCCAACGTGATTGGCAGTGTCCTGGGTTTCTGCTCGACTCGGTGAGCAGCAGCAACACAGACAGAGAGGAGGACCAGAGTATTTATTCAGAAAATGTATGTGTCTGAGTCCTGGCTTAATCAGTTTCCTGCATAATCTAGTTCTGCATTAGCAAGCTGAAAATACAGCCTCTCCTGCTAATAATCTAATAAAAAAAAAGAGTTTAGATGAGCTTGGCTTGTTTAAATGTCTATACTTGTCATCTGTAATTCCCTTTAGACTGTTGTTTGCTGACTTCAGACACAAACTTGTCCCAGAAGCTTATCATTGTTGTTTTTTTTTTCAGCCTGACTTTTATAAGTGGGGGCAGACATTTAAATGTGTCCTCAGTTTCTTCCCTTGAGGATCAGCAGTGTAGGTCACTTTGATGTCTCAGCCACTGTCTTTTAAGTTTCCCAGCTTGTGTTAAAAAATGTGCCTTATCAGAGTGGGTGAAGGCGTTGGCATGTGCATTACTGCTCGGACAGCAAATTTCTGGCTAATCTCCTGAACCCCCATTGATAGCGAGGCTAGCAGAGCATCATTACTCTTTCATGTGTCGGGGCAAGCGGCCGGGTTGTCATCACTGGCGGAAAAAAGTGTCAAAGTGGATGTTTACATCAATAATTAAAAGTGAGGGTTCAGAGAGTCATAACAGCTGAGGTTCTGCTTGGTGTTACGCTTTAATATTTCCACAGTTTTTCCCTCAGTGATGGATTGTTGATGTGCTGCAGCTTGTAGACCTGAAAGGAGAGCAAAGAGATACTCCATCTGCTTTATTTTTTTTATTTTGGCCTGAAAGAAGTTCATGGAGCAGGTGTAAATGATGTGTTATGTTATGCTTGAGATGTTATTGTGGTGTTAAGCTCAGACCGAGGGTTCACTGGAGCCTCCCATTCATTTTACAAGTGTTCCCAGAGTGTCCAAAGTACATGAGCCTGAGGAAATTTTACAAAAAAGTGTTCCTTGCAGGTTTTCAGATAACAACCTGAGCTGTCAAATATTCACACATGCAAGGAAGATATCTTGCTAGGTAGCTAAAGCCGGCATTGTTGGTCTATTGGCTGTTTGATGCAGATCAACAGACAACTTACACACAGATATCCAAAGTCTGCAAAGTCGCAAAATTCGCCTGAATTGATGGAGTCATCATCGTTTCTGCACATTGAAACAGGGTTTTTGTCCTTGTTTTTTCTTTGGAAGTGTACGTAAGCTATTAAAGAGTCAGTCAAATGTACCAACATGAAATTAAATCAGACCATATTTTTTTCATTTCATCTAAAGGGCTCATCCCACAAGGCTATCGATATTGTTTAAACATGTATGTGACCAGAGCAGACTAGTTTAAATCATTAGCCAGCTTAGCACTTGGTTGATGTGTAAAGTGAATCAGTGATGCTTTCCCTCTGCGGTTTGAAAAGCCACTTCAATTCCCAATTCCCATCAGCCTTCACAAGAAAACCCTGGACTGTGTGTTAGGGTCATGGGTGAGGGTTTGGGTTGCACCGAAATAGAGTTTGAAAGAAATTCAAAAGATGCTTTAAAAAATCTGTTTAGTGACCCAAAGCACCCTTTTTTTAAAAAAAAAAAAAAGAGGAATTTGATGAATGTTTTTAAACCCTGAGGATAGATGGGAATGCTGGGAGAATTTCACAGTTTTGTGCCCGTAGGATAACTGGAGCAGAGTACAAAGGATGTGACATGATGTGAAACAAGTTTTAATGACACAAAATGTGACATCTTTATTCAAAAACTGAATCATAAAATAGTCATTGTGTGTGTGTGGAAATCCCTCCAGTTAATAACAAATAAGCCACTAGATGGGAAGGCTTCATTCAGGTCAGGTGATGTTATTGTAGGCAGGTGGTCAATAGCCACATTAGTAGTTATTGTTTGAATCTCCATGATACAGGACAAGAGTGGCTGATTTGTAGTTATAAAAAATGTTATCGACTCTTGACAGAAAGCAAACCAAATATCACACTTTTCAATACACAACAACCCCCCCTGCTGCTACTGAGTGTGTCGGGTCATTGAGGAGCTGCGTCCTCACTGCTGGCAGTGGGAGAAAACAGTGTAGTGTGATTTATGATGTTAATCATTAGCTGGAGAGGAGTGGAAGCAAAGAGGGAGTTGAGAGAAGCTGCAGTGCTTGATGGAGTGTGTCCCTTCAGCTTGAGCCAAGCCTTCGGTTGGCTCCACGCGGAAAGACTCGGCCAACTGCTGGCCTGATGGAGCGAGATGGTCCGCAACCAGTGAGACGTGTGCATTCAATGCAGCGCTGCAAAGTCAAGAAGACCACTGCGGTTTAGTCCAAGTGAGTAGAGGATCATGATCCAATTCAGATGGTTTCAACAATGAGCCACAAGGGGATTTAGACAAAATAAGAATCAAGTCCAGAGCCAATAAAGAACTGAAGGAACAAAACATGAAAGTCAACAATGTGTTCAGTGCAAAATTAAAAACGGATAAGTTCCTTAAATGTTGCTCCACTGTTCTCTCAAGAATTTCAAACTTGTGGCCCTTTTTCACTTGGTTTAGGCTTCAATAGTCATTGGAAATAATACTTTGTTCCCAGTGATTGAGATTTGGCCAGAATCAATAAGAATATACACTATAAAGAAAACAGCAGTTGTGTAGGATTGATTTTTTTTTTCTTTAACATACATAAAATTAAACTTTTAACTTCCACCAGCAACAAATTGCTGCACAGTGTGGTATAAGGAATACGAATTGTGAGAAAATTGATTGAATTTAAAGAGTTATGGACTCCTCTGGCTTTGAAGACTGATGTTGTCAGCCTGTCCATAATGTTCAAGACACTAATGACTGATGGATGTGTTCAAGTCCAATCTTCGGTGCGTTTTAAGCTCTGTTTCAGTCTCCATCTCCTCAGGGAAATATGGCTTCAGTCACTAAATGCTGTCTTCATCAGGGACTGTGGTTTTTATAGTGTGTGTATTGGTGCTGGGCAGGTCCCTGACAATTGATATATTGAAGCTCTAATGCTAAAATTATCTGTGTGCTGATGTTAGTGCAGCTTAGCTGGATCGCAACATTAAAGTTGCCGGCCAGGAAACCAAAACAATGAACTAAAAGACCATAAAACTTACCTGCTGAACTGGGTTTGTATACGACGTAAAGCATACATTTTTTCCAATTACTTTTTGTAACAAGAAATGTATCTTATCAGTTATGCAACTGAACTAATGATCCAATCCCAAAGGTGTATCAGTGCACAGCTCAGCCAGGGAAGTGAAGGAGAAGACAGCCGTTGCAAAGAAGTATTTGCATTTCTTTGAATGTGTAGATAAAAGGCATGAGCAATAGGAGTCATCTTGTCATTTAAATGCCATAAATATTGGATATAAAAAGTGATTACTGCAGTGATACGTTGCTGCACTAGCCAAAGCTTGTGATTAATCCTGAGTCTAAGACTAGCAAGCTCCTTACCTGCTGCCTTTCTTACATATAACATTTCATTATTAGACCTGAAAGCACGGCCTGATCATACCTTAGTCAGTGTAATCTACCTTATCTGGAGAGATGTGTTTGGAGGTGTGTGTGTGTGTGTGTGTGGATAAGTCACCAGCTTCGCCAGGTCACTGTTTTTATTCCTTTTGATCAGCCGTCTCTGCAGGGGAGCTCTGTCGGCGATCCATGTGAGCTGCAGTCATCTGTCCAGCAAGCCAGCCCACGCTTTGATGTTGTCATTCAGACGGGGTGAATATTTACAGTTTGTGGCAGCGGGTGAAACAAATCTCAGTTTATCAGTCTCTTTTGTCCCCCACGCCCGCTGTTTTTTTTCAGCTCAAATCCTCAAACCCTCGGTTCTTCGTCTTTACCTTCCCTTCAGGTCAAGTTTGCTTAAACAAGTGAGACCCATAACACAACTACGCCCCCTTGTGTAATATTGATGGGGCTCTGCTTCTTAGCCTACAAAAAACACTTAAAATATCATTATTTTTATTATTATGACATAATAATATTATCATTTATTCACATAAGTAGAGCTATTTTGCAAATAGTTAATTTAAATCACAACAATAACCGGATACAATCAGGATATCCAGAGCATTTTTTGCTGTAAATTGCATTTTTTAATTAAGTCATCAACTTTCTTTCAATAGCAGAAAACATATATCAGTTCCCGGTGTGATTTCTGGCTGCTTGATACCAAAATGGGAAAGTCCCCACCATACCTGAGTCCTCCTACCAGGTGATCCCACCATCCCTGTCACATGTGCCGAAGAGGGAACACGGTGTCTATCAAAGGCCGGCCGCTTTGTGGAGCATGACAAAAGTTTTGGATTGTAGGAGGTGGTGGGGGGGGAGCTTTCATATCACAAGCTGTCAGGGAAGTTCAAAGAGGGTTCAGAGAGGAGTCAGGCTTCACCTTGACGTGAGCTGTTGGTGCAAACATAACCAAGACTCCACCTGACGTCTCACACACTGCAGACAGTTCGCTGTCTCATCCAAAGGCGGGTCAGATTGCTGGAAACTCCTCTCTGATGACAAGTTGTTGTTTTTTTTCTTTCGGATGCTTTTCGACTGCTTCAATAAAATATAACAGGCCGGCGCTGTGGCCACCAACTCTGGCAGTTAAGAAAATCATGTATTTAGAGGAGAAAGGACAATTAAAGCTCACAGTGTGCACAGCATTAAAAATAACAAATAATTTAGGGGAAAAATTGCAGCTATGGCCTTTTTTTCTATTAATTTCATCGCTGATTCATCAGTCAAAACTTCTGTAATACAACTGAGAATCTCATTTCCTATAGGTGACTCTTTGTCCTTGAATAAATAACAGTGAGACTTGAAATATAATAGAAAATAAAGACCACTGAAAGTTTAATGATGACAGCTTTCACTTTTGCTGCGCTCATCCTCAGAAATCTCAGCAGAGCTCCGTGCCCGAACCTTTTTACCTGACGCCTGAATTATGTGGATGACAAACTGTTCACAAATGATCCATGGGAGGGTGGCTGCATTTTATGTTGCTCTCGCATTTTACCGGATGGATGATGGATGTGGGATTAAGCAGTATCATGAATCATATCAATGTTTTCCTCGTCACTGTCGAGACTTGTGCGACTAAGCCTGGTTCCCGGAGAAAAAAATAAAAAATCTTATGTAAAAAGCAATGGATAATACAGCAGCTTGTAATGGATTAACATAGAAATTTAAACCTCTTCCAACATCCAAGCCTGAAAAAAAAGACTACCTCCATAATCTCTAAAATTTAAGTCAACAAAATGCCCTTTCTATGAACTTGTAATCTAATCAACACTAATATGAAATTATTTGCTTTGGGGGAAAATGAATCTGTTTTTCTGCATAGGTAATGCACAGAAAAAAAACATTTGGAATACAACTTTTAGTGTCAGTTTAATGGAAGAATACCTGCTTTTGATAAACAAAACAGGATCCATCTCAGCCGGTCATCCAGTTCATTAAAAACTGCAGCAAGTCGCTCGTTTCATATCTAACAGCTGGTTTGATTGACAAAAACAATGCACTTAAATGGCCGAGTAAATGTCAGGGTTCTTGTCGGCGCTCTAACTGCTTTTGTTCTCCTCCTGTCAGCAGGAAGTCACATACACACACATGCACAAACTCATCGCAGTCTCTTTCTATAGTCTACTATGTCAACAACCTCAGACATCATTAAGGGCTCGGGGAAAGTCACTGTGACAGCAGCCATCAACAGACAGGAATCACTGTTCACTCTCACACCTAACACCTAACACACAGATGCTTTGATTACAGCAGATCTGGAAGGAAACAGTCAGCTCGTCTCTGCAGAAAAGTCCTCATATATGACAGAGTCCGTCTCTCTGTCTGTGAATGACCCATCTACAAGGCAGCGCAGGGTTAGCCATAGATCCTGGTTACGTGTGAACAGCTGTGAAGTCAACCAAATAACCCGACTAGGTCGGCGCGTCCTTGCTGCAGCAGAGCAACATGGGTAAACAGAGCACTGAGATTCATCTAAGTGGGAGCTGACTCTCCAGAGGACGGACTGGATCAGGGAAGGAAAAACACCGAGTCCACTGAGCCTTTTGTAATCTGTGTGAGGAATGTCTTTGGCAATAATGGGTTATTTGATGCTTGTAAAGCATTTTTTTAAGTCAGAGGTAAACAGGAAACACTTCTCCTCTATTGAGCATTTATAAGCAGGACACAGATATTTGATAAATGATTTAAAACAAACTATGATGCTGTTGTACGCAGCTGTAAGGATGATTTAAATTGTTTTTGAAAAACTCACTGAGTAAGACTTATGACAGTCTCTGTCATGGTTCCTGTCCTTTACTTATGGAAGGTTAATTGCACAAATAACGCCCTCAAAATTTTATATTGAGAAGATGTCAAAACACATATAATCATGTAGAATTCCATATTTATGGGTGTGGTGTTTATAAAAACTCAGCCTTTATATTTTAATTAAAGAGAAAACTGTATCTTTCTCTGCTGGCAAACAAATAACTTTGGGTCAAGGAGGTAACAATAATCTTTTTATTCCACTGCCATGTTAGTAGCCAATTTAATGTAAAATTACGACCTGTTTGAAATCTTTTAATGGGTTAACAGCTGGTAAATTCAAAATGTGACTTGCGGGATGTGCCTTTAATGCTACAACAAGAGCTTGCAAGACTTCTTCCAAAGCTGGTCATCTCAGTAAAAAATGTAATTGTTATGAGGCAACTTCATTCTCATCAAATTGTTCTGTTACCTACATTGCAGAGAAATGTGCAGCGCCTGACGACAGGAAACATTTACACTGGCTTGATTACTGATTATGCCTTGATTAACAAGGAGATTAGAGGAGGTGCACTTGTGTGTTTGTAGTGCAATGTCGGCTTACGTGTGCACCTATTTTGGTAGATGTCATGGCTGTAATTAGCAGATATGACACTCTTGGGTGCCTCTTGTGCTTAGATTGCTTAGTTACCTGCATCAGAGAAGCCCCCTAGCTGGCACAGTGGCTGGCAGCCTCCCGGTGGATGCTGGGGCTGGCAGTGCTTACAACTCAGTCTTCCCAGTGCAGAGGGGGATGTCACATTCAGACGGTTTGTAGGCCAGCCATTTTTCGATGAAAGAGACCTGTTCTGCCAGTCACGTCGACTGTGACTGTGATTGCTGGCTTGCTTAAAGTCGTGTTACAGTGTTGCATAAAGCTTTGCCTTTGTACAGGTGCAGTGATTGAATGAAATAGAGGAGTCTGCATGGGCATGAGCACATAACCTTTTTCCCTTCCTAGTGCTCACATCCGTGCTGAATCGAACCGAAAGAGACGTTTCAGTGCTTGTGCTCGCAATGAGAAGAGGAAACATTGTTGTTGCAGAGCATCAGCACAAGCACAAGCCTTTAAAAAAAAAAAAAAGCACTTCATTGAAATTTAAGGAGCTTTGGTTATTCAACAGCTGGTCAGATTCATAATTTGCCAATTAGTTTGAGCTGGTATTAAAGATCATCACGCGTCCTGTCCCCCGAGTCGCATCCTGATCATGTTGCCTCTCCGATGAGATAAGAGAACGAACCCTGTCAAGCAGCTCATCTGCAAGTCAAGTGTCACTTAGGTTTCCTGTGTTGTGCGGCAGCTGTTAATCATCGTAAATGAGAACACAAGCCAGGTGTGAGACATCTAATCTATCACTTCAGCCTCCTTTTACAGCCTGAATATGGAGATTCACATTTAATTATTATACATCGAGCTGGAACATAGTAATCCCCCGGAAACTAGGCCTATTGGATTTTGACACAAACAGCTGTATTGTGCCTGTCACAAATACCCAATGTGTGTCAAACAAGCAACATGGCAAGCCCTTAATTTTGTTAATAACTTGCGTAGTTTAAGGCAAACATCAAAGTCATCTGAATGCACTCCACCAGCTCAATGAGTCAGTTACTCACTGCGTCGTCTCAGGGCCAAAAAGATAATGGATATCCTAAACAGTCATGACAGAATCCCTCCATTCTTTGTCATGCTGTGAGTAATGTGCCAGCGTTGGGTCCATCAGCTGTGGAAGAGCTAAATGGTGCTGCGAGCTTCGGTTTGATAACGCACACTGACTGTCAGACGTGTCTCAGAAACTTAGCTGACTGCTCATTACTTCAATCCCAATTAAAAAGGGAGAGCTGCTGCTGCGGCGGCCGTCGGTAGTGGAAAACAGTGTGACAGACATGATACATGCCTGCTGAAGTGGGAGACTGTATCAGGCCATTGTTGTCAACACAATGTGGACACTGGCAATCCTGCAAATGTTCAGTGCAGATTGCTGCTGGCTGGAATAAAGGAAGAAAACAAATGCTCTAAATTTATAATAACACATCCAAAGCCTAATGGTTTCATAGATTTCAGCATATTCAAATATGAGGATAAAGGCAACAAAGTGAACTGGCTACCACTAAGACTGGATTCAGATTTGGAGATATGATTTATATTTTTCTTTTAAGCTTTAGTTTGAGAGAGCAGAATCATCTTATGTTATAAGAATGAATTCTTTTTAATTTTAACTCTTATTTTCAAGACTTTAATTATGAAGAGGGTTTGTTATAATGACTTATGTGACCATTTAAATACATTTAATGTGTGGTAGCCCCACATTATCCTCAGTGAACTGCACAGTCTCACATTACAGTTGCTGATGCATTAAACCTGTTGCAAAAGCATCATGTTTTGCATGCCGAGGCAGGGCAGGGAAAAGTACAGGCGTGTATTAAGGTGCAGTTCCAGCAGGGGGCAATAATGGCGATGAAGCACAAAGAGCGAGAACGTTTAGCAAGGCAGAGTGAAAACCAGGGTTCAAATTCAGTTTGAAGCAGTCAAAGTTGATTGCATAAGGAAAGTGGTTACTTAAAACCAAATCGTGGTCTTTTTTAAACCTAACCAAGTAAATACAGTAACTTAATATAAAATTAACACCTCAGTACAGTAATATACAGCATATCTACAGTAAAATATTTCACAGTATAACCAAACTTTGTCAATCAACAAAAATGTTTCCTAGCAAGTTTTTTTTTTAAAAAGTTTAACTTTATGCTTCATATTTATTATTATAATGTGGCCACAGAATGAGTCTGACTGTGTTTTCATGCCAAACATGACACCTGTGCAGCAGTTAGGGTTCATCCAGCAGGTGCATTCAACACTTTGGCTTGATACTGGGTTTTTTTTTCATCTGATCAGTCAGTGGCCTTCTTTGAATTTTACACCAGCAGTATGATGAAACAATTCAGGGCGCCGAGGCTGTGTTATAAACTCAAATCTAAGAAAAAAATAATTGAGAGAGACAAACTCTAAAGCTTTTGTTTATGAAGTGCAAATATGTTTAAACAAAGAGGTCCAGGTCTCAGTGCCACCGCGATGTTTGTTCTTAATGAAAACAGCGGTCGGCTCGACTCTCCATTTCAGTGGCAAATGTTTGAAAATGTGAGGTGAGTAATAGTTTATCAAGGAACAAAAACAGTTTCTATGGCAGCTTTGCTTTTTCCATTAAACTAAAGACCTTAAACTGCAGGAAGACAATTTGAAGCAACACTAAGCAATTGCTCTTGTTTTATTAAGCCAGAATCAACAGAAGAGAGAGGGAGTGTGTGTGACAAACACAGGCTTTTGTGCAAAAAACACTGATCCTCAGTTGAAATACAAATTTAAGCAGCTTTTAAACAGCAAAGAAAGTGTGATTTTATATTAGATGACAAATAACTGTACATCTCTGCTGAATGATGCTGCTGCTATTGACTCCATCACTCCCATGTCTTTTGGCAATGAACAATTTATCTGTGATTTAATTATTCTATGCATTCTGTTTTTTTATCTTATTTAATTTTTATTATTCAGGGATTTTCTTTTCCTTTTAATTGTATTAATTATGTATGTTCTTCTCGTTTATCCTTATTCTAATTTAGTTTTTACTGTGATTAACAGTGGGTTTTACTTTCCATCTCTTTCTACATTCATTTTCTAGTCCTGTTTTGAATGTTCTTTCCATTTCTTTTTGTTTTGTGTAAAGTACTTAGTGCATTTAATTTCTTTGTTGTAATGCACTTTGAGCTTTCTTATTTTTTTTTACAAATAAAGTGACCCCAGGTCTTGTTACTTAAATCAACTTGGAGCTGCTGTTGTGCAAAATAAGCCAAGTATGCCTTTTTTATACAGTAGTAATACTGTAACATAATATCCAGAACTGTAGCTCCACTTGTAATTTAAAGTAAAAATTAGTGATTAATAATAGATTAATAACAGTCAGGTTATTGAATTGCTCTCTTAGCCGGGTTCATTACCAGAGAAGCGTGAGGACTGAAGCTGTGCTCAGATCTCAGATGACCCTTTTGTTGGATCTCTCTTCCTCCTGGATTCACCTTCCTCTTCAGCAGCTCACACTTTGGAGATAACAAGTGGATAGTTGAAATATTGAATATAAAACCTAAGATGCAGCGCAACACTGCATTGTTATTTATATCATCAATTTGAATTTCAAAGGAAGCTATACCCTCTTGTTAGGGTGATGATTCATAGGCAGCATTTAAAGGCAGCAGCGCCGCCGCCTTCCAACAGGAGCGAAGAATTGACAAATGGAAAGAAATGATTTTGAATAACACGAGGACAAATGGATGAGGGAAAGGACACACTTGGCTGCTTTTGTTAGCATGTTTTTGCCAAATCTACTTCACGTTAACGACATTAGATCTCATTCTGGCCAGACTGTTGACAAAGTAATGCAAGAGCGCCAATCTATGATTAGAATCAAAATGATCCGATTTCTTTTTGTGATGTTGTTACACCGCATGGATACAAATAATTGACAATCCAGCATCCCTCTGTTGGAGAAACAGATTCAGATAGTTTTGTTTTTTGCTTTTGTTTCTCCCAATAGAGATCACCTTGAGTACAGTAATCAGTGAAGGGTTCAGTTTTCACAATTTATATCCGTGACAATAAATACCGAGTCCCCTGCAGGTGCCAAAGCCTATAAAATCAAGGGCCTATTTAATCACAATACTGCCATATTAGTCTTTTCCTGGCCTTAGCCCTGTCTCTGAAGAATGGCCGGTCATGCTTAGGGTCATCCTGCAAGGCCTCTCATAAATTCCACCAGCGTTACTTGTCTTCTGGCACTTGCTTGATAACACTCATTATTGCTCAATGACCTGGAGGCTAAAGCTTCACTTTGGGCCTCATCACCTTCAGGCCACAGCTGCAGAAGCTCCCTTCCCAGCAGCTCACCTCTGCTTTTAAAAGCCATAAACTCACGCCCCCGACAAGTTAGCCAGGAGACAAGAATCACAAGCAGTGATTATTTGATATTATAAAGTGAATTACACCCTCCACCGTCCTCCAGAGCAAGAGAAGGTTTCAGAAGGACCAACGGGATGCACCGGGAGATGTGTGCGGTTTATGAGGCTCCTCAATCACAGAAGAAGAGCGTTTGAATCTCAGTCCAACCCGGGGCGACAATGAAAGTTTGAAGTCTCTGTCAGCGGTGAGATTTAATAATAAAAGTAAAGAGAAGAAGGAAAAAAAACCCCATCCTTACATCAGCTGTGATGCAATTTTTTCCACTCTGCAATGATCATTTCCAGTCTAAAATGATAAATGGACAGACTGCTGATTCAATGCTGTTTCTGATAAGGGGATAAACTGGAAAACTGTAGACTTACGATGGTGCTACAGTGCTGGATGAAGCGCCGTCCTTTAATGTAAACACTCCTCTTAAAGCACTCACAGTGGAATATATACAGTGGATGCTCAACTGAGGAGAGAAGCCATTTCAACGGCCAAATAGAGCGAGAGGGCCCTAGGAGGCTATTCACACTAGTGCTGATAGTTGTTAAAACCCCGTGTGCTTCACTTCAAATGGGTTTAGAACAGCTCGCGGATGTGAACAGGGCAATGGAGCAACACCATAATACACTCTGGGATGTTCACCTCAGGCAAACACTCTGTGATGCTAAGCACCTCTCTCAAAGCTGCCAAAGGAAGTCCATTGATTTCTCTTAATGTTTGTGGACTTGTTTCCCATTGTGGGATTTGAGGGAGAAACAGAGCAACCCAAACCACTCTCGCTGCGGAGGCTTCCCCGCAGCCGATAGTTCCCCGAAAAAATCGATCCATTAACATGTTCCTTTTCTTTCAACCTGGTAACTTAAACAGGAATCTTAAGAGAATTTAAAAACAAACTGGGTCAAACTAGGAAGCTAAAATCCAAGAAAACAGCACTGAGACATGAAAACGCTGTAAAACTTCCCGACTGTCCCATCAGTGAAGCTACAGCTTTGACTGCTTTGTAAAACATAGGTGAAAAGAATGTGTATTTGCTTTTCCTTATTGATGCAGCTTTGATTTAAAGCTGTATATAGGAAATATATTTACATCATCAGCTGCTTATTTTGACATTTATGCCTCAACACATTTCAGACATGATAGAACAAAACTCAGAAAAAGCTGTGTGATGCTAACCAAATTACTTTTACAGCATTTCACAGATGAACAGGTTATCTAGTAACAAGTGTTTGTATATTGATTAAGAGTTGCTAAAAGGCTCAGTTGCTCACAAATAAGGATGGGGAGAGGTTGACAAACTAGATGGGCTGGTAAATAGTGTTTCTTTAGAAATGTCTGCATTCTTCATTAAATTTGTGTTGTATATGACCTAACTTGTGTGAAATCTTTCTAAGCTTTTCTTCTGCTTATTTAATGTTTGTTACCAAAGTGCATCTCCGAGCTCTTTGTGTCCGTGTCACGATCTCGATGCTTTTAGCGCTCTGGAAATCTCACAGTAGCCACTTTAACAAATTGAGAACACTTTTCCACAGTCACACAAGTTGCCAGTCGTCATATACGAAGCCTCGACAAAAAAACCCCCACATCTGCATGGTGTTTGTGTCAGCCTTTCGACTCGCTGAAACACACAATGGCAAGAAAGATAACCATTAAACGCTCAGGATTGATGTCCTCTTTTGTTTACATTCAGTTCTCCCAGAGTCCTGAAGTGAGTAAATGGAAGAAGTCGAGATCAATTCAAAACTGGGTTGTATCCTTCTAGCAGACGAGAACAATCTGCCCGATGCAGTTAAAAACAGATTAAATTCATGCACAGTGAGTATCTAACCTGAAAAAGCAGTGATTTGTTCAATCTGAAAGATAAATGAACGACGCTGGCATGGATCTCCTTTTACTTTTTATTGCTATTTTAGCTGAAAATGTCTGTATTTGAGCTGTTTATCTCGCTCACTTGCTGTGTTAGTGTGGCAGAGAGACAGTCTATTACAGAGAAAAGTCAGGATTTATTTGTCTGCTTTCAGACTATTTTTTATGCCACATTGAGCCTGATCTTCATGATCTGTTCACAGGGAACAGACACACAAGAAAGGGGCGACACTTAAAAGTTTGTATAGAAATATATTGGCACATATTTGGCTCATATGACAATTGAAAGTTTTAAATCTAAGCTTGCTTAACATCAAAATGTCTTTAAGGACATTTTCTACACATCCAGTTCAACAAAATATCGTGGACAGGTTGTTGTCTATCACAGGGTTAACACACACTGTCGCGGTCAAAAACAGCAGCTGATTGTCCCAGCTGGGAAAACAGTGGACAGTGGTAACTGATAAAGGTGGACGTGATTGTCAACTCAAATCCAGACTATAAATGTTCCTTGAAAACCTTAAAAAATAAAGTCAAGTCTGAGTTTTTCTGCAAGAAGACTAGAGACGACTCTTGGACACAAATTCAAAAGGAGGAAACCAGCAGCAGGTTCTGTACTAATGAACGTTTGCTCCGATGACGTGATGTAACAAAGATATCTGCCATTAGGGACATGATGTCCCGAAAACCCTTTGGGAAAATCTTGCAGGAAATGGAAATGTTTAGACTTCTCAGGCTTCCCCGGGGCTTTAAGTCCTCCCAGGTCAGCGTACTGGGGGGTCTGCTCGAGGATCTTTTTCAGACTCTGCTCTGCCATAATATCTCAAAAGGAGGCAGCCAGAGGGCAGTCGTAACAGGTTATCTGAGTCCCACAATGCCAAGGAGCAGCAGCTCAGCGGTCAATGACACAGTGTCAAACTGACTTGTCTGACAGCGTAAAGAACATCAATTTTAATTTATTCACTTCAATGTAACAAATTTAAACTAACAGTATTTATTATGTAAAAAATACATCAGAATTGACTGACTACCCAAACTCCCATTGTGAGCTCAGTGCAGTCAAAATGTTTGACCTTGCTGCCCACATAAGCTCCGCCTCCACCAAATGTGCATAATCATTTACAATTTCAGTGTGAGAGGTGGACCAAGGTCACTCAGATGCTTCATCTACCGATCTGAAAGCTAAACCTGAGAGCTCAACCATCCCATTCTGAAACAGTTGACACTTTGCTAGAAAAGTGTTTTTTTTTACTTCACTTATTCGTTAAATAGCGACACTCCTAAAAGCCCGAGTCCTTTTGTGTCTCTGAGCCTTTTCTCTAGATTCACCCAATATTTTAACACGTCTCAAGCTGTTATCACGCTGATTTATGAGCATCCTTGTGTGAGGAACAGAAGACTTTGATAGGAAGTAATATTCTCCTCGTGGACACAGATTAAAGTAATGCATAAAAATGATCATCTTGTTTTTTGCCGGTTCTGCTTAAGATCTGCAGAAATTAAAATGCCATAACTGCTTTTGTTGGAGAAAAAAAAGACACATTTGGAGTCCAACCTTTGCAGGGGATTTGCTCTTCTCTAACTGACACTAAAAAATTTGCTTTTGTGTATCAATTTCTGTGAACATGAGGCCATTTTCGATTCACAGGGAGTCAGCATAATGCACTCGAAAGAGATTAAACGAGAAACAACAGTGAGTCTGAGGTTGCATTAGTACTGGAAGCAAAGATATCACGCACATTACTGCAGCCCAATAAAATCCATTTCATTCTGTTTTTTTCCCCCCTTAATTCTGTGTTTTCTGCTTTAATTTTCCAGAATTATCTTTTTTATGACTAAAGCATGTTTTGTTATCAGAGTGTGTGATTGCAGTGGATGAATAAAATTTTAACCATTTAGAAAAATATTAAAATTTTAATGAATATCAATGAACTGGATTTAATACAACGTTGTGCATTTTTATGAAGCAAATGTCTTGCAGAACAGCCTCTCTATGCAGTTCAAACACACAGGGTAAGAGGGTCTGATAAAGACGGCTCTCAAGAGAATATCTGACTGCGTGCACAAAGACACTAAATCATCAATAGTCTCATATCTTGTATCTGCCAGTGTGGTTTTACTTGTTTTACTAGAGTTGGTTCAAGTGATGAGTTATTGCTAGCTTTGCTAATCCTCCCTTGTAGAGACGTAACTGTGTGTGTCAAACCAGAGCCAGCACATTTTTTTTTTTAAAATCTTTTAATTTGGCTTTGTGAAAAAAATCGCTTTAAATGCAGGAAAAAACCCTGATTTTAAAAAGAAATTAAAGTAAAAGTAACTTTATCCAATGTTCACAATGTTCTCCATTTGACAGTTGATTAATTTTTGTCGGAGGGGGGTCGTATATTAGCTAAAAATCATTAACCTGGAAGTTTAAACACATATAAACCTGTGAAAACCCACACAGAAAAACACAAAACTTTGTCAAAGATCAAGGGGACATAATAAGTGAAATCCACAAAATAAATGTCATATGTAGGTCAGAGGTTAAATAAACCAGCTTTTAAAGCCCATACATCCACATGACTTCCAATAGAGGTCAGTCATATATCACACGCCCCCCCATCATCGATGCACATCAGTGTTTTTTTCCAAAGCACATCGGAGCAGCCGTCCCTGAACACAAGTCAATCAAAGTCAGGCATTCATCTTATATCGTCCATATAAGGTCACAGTTAGCCATCATTCAGGACGAGAACTCAAGCATGCATGAAGCTTTGAGGACATTATATCTCCAGCAGATATCGTTCCATACGCTGAACCCTGCTGGCTCACACACACACACACACACACACACATAACACACACACATGCAGCACAGCAGAGTTTATGCCCATCCAGGCCCTGAGGAACAGTGCATACATGGAACCAGCCATATGTGACCCGGCTCATAAGTTATCCACATGAAAGGGAGGAAATACTGTGACCTGTCCGCAATCAGCGGCTCGAAAATCCATCAGCCGGCCTCTATTTCATGTTCATCCTCGCACGTTTAAGAGGAGCTGACCGTGACAACCAGATGATATTGGTGCGTGAGTGTCAGGGGTTTGAGGTTTTTATAGTCCAGGTGATGCTATGTGTGTGTGTGTGAGAGTGTGTGTGTGTGGGTGAGATGTTTGCTCACTTTTGCTCTTTATGTGACAACCAGATTACAAGGAATAAATATTACACAATTTGGTTTGTCCTCATTTTACACGACGAGTCGAAAACTTCATTAAGCAACACTTTTTATTATTAAATAAACATTTAATGACTCCTTGGGTGGATAAAAACTTGAATAGGGTGCTTGTGTTTTCATGTGTCTGATGGTTGTGTTAAAGTCAAATATATATCAGCGTTATATTTCAGTGGCTTTGTTTTAGGGATTTTCAGCTCTCTTAGTTTAGAGGTCAGATTGAAAATGGCTGGAAACACATTGATGAGTTTAATCAAGAGAGGATTCAATAATGACTAAACATAGTGGAGGATCCTTGCAGAAACCGAATGCCAGTGTTTCTGGAATATTCATAAACATAAAGCAACTGCGTCTTAACATCCATTTGTCCTTTACATTCCATCAAACACTGTAGGCAGCCTTTCATAAGAACGGTTCAAGAAGAGTTTAAATAATGTTAGATGAAGAGCCTTCGCAGCTCGGTCATTTTGAGAACTCCGAGCTCCGTGTATCATGGCAAATAAAATGTAAAGAGCCATCCACCACAGCTGAGAGAGCTTTAAGATAGCCTGTGCCCAAGCAGGCAGAACCATTTGAATTGGTTTTGTGGCAAATGAACACAAGTTGAAACCTGAGTTACAGGATGAATGATGATTACAGACCTGAAACTGCGTACGAGCCAACATCAGCTCCACGTGCCAGGTGTAATAAGAATCACTCATATTTACCATATGTGCTTTAGGATGTGCATTCTTCTTCTCTCTGTATAAAAAAAGCAACCGTGTTACAGCTGAGGAGGGAGGTGCTGTAAGATTTTGTTGTTTTTTTTTAGCCACTGCATCATCCTTGACATGACCGTTCCAACTCTGTGATTCTGTGTTACAAAACTGAAAAATCTAAGTGTAAAGTACATGCATAAGTCAGTAAGTTGAGTCAGTTTATTACACGAAGAACAAAATCCTGGTTACCTTAAAAAAAGGAGAAGGTAAGTAAAAATTCAGTGCCTCCCTTCAACTGAAATAATGTGACCTGTAGTTATTATGTGAATGCTAAACAGTCTGATTAGCTTCTTGTATAACTTAAACACATGAACTTGATTTCACCTGGAACACTTGACGGGGAAGGCCTACAGATTCATCTTTAATTCAGTGTTCCAACAAACCACCGTAGACATGGAAACACATCATCATCCCTATCTGTGTCTGATTATTTAAAACAGATCTACGCAACACATTCACTGTACCAAAATGCACTGACAATGAGCACAAAACCTGCTGCTTTAGTATAATATTTCTGTGTTATTTAGCCAGTTGCATGCAGTTTCATTCTACATTCTGGGGGCATCATGATGCAGAAACTGGGGAAGACATATTGAGTGCAAGGAAAATGGGTTATAAGCTCAGAAAAAAAAAAAAAATCTAAGGAAGAGTGATGAACTGACTTCAGAGCAAGAGGGAAGTCAGCAAAACCGTAACCATGAGTGGGACATCTAAGTTTATTAAAGTTCCAAAGCTCGCCTCCTGTCACTCAGACTCTTTGTAAAATACAAAGAATGCTAGTGCTGACACCATAGAAAACAACAGCGCGATGCATTATTCATCAAATAATTCAAATAATAATTCATCAAACAATGTTGGTCCCTCTTTTTCACTCTTGCCAATCTTTTAATATTCCTTTTTCTCTCCCTAGTTTGTTGTTTCTTTCTTCATCCTCGCTGCCTGTGACTTGAGAAGCAGTCACAATCAAAAGCCACTTTGTTCATAATAAACAAGGGTGGAGGATTAAGTGCAGATGTCAACAAAGAGGTGCTTGTTGATGTAGTGACTGGCACTGAATATGCACATCCAGCCAAGCCCGGCCAATTCACTGCATGCACACTGATAGCAATGGATTGGTGTGAGGATTACAGACTGGGGTGCCTGTTCCTCTCTGCCCAGCTGGCACACACAGGCTACCACTGTTTTTTTTCCATTTTGGGAGCGAGGCATCCTACGTGAACTACCTTAATCTGGATTTAGTCGCCTATTGCAAGTGTGACAAATTGTTCTCTGCAGTCTGCAGAATGCTAAAGTGTTTTACTGGACTACCCTGAACACAGAGGTGTCGTCGGTAACTTCTCAGTGCTTCCTTGGGTGTTTCCTTTGATGCATGATTGACAGGTTCATTAACTCGTCGACTTGAGAGAATGGCCGCTTGCAAATGGACCTCATTGGGCATGCAGCGCAGGGGCTTTATTGTTTCACTGGATGCCAAAAAGAAGTGCAAGCTTGTACGCAGCATTTGAGATCGATGACAAGGTCACTTTAATGTTAAATACAAAAAAAAAAAATCAAAGGAATTTGTCTTTCAAATATAGAGACGCATACTGAGAGAATGTAAATTGTAGTTCTTTATGTCATAAAGTTTGGTATAAGTGATCTAATTTTTAAAAAGGATGTTCACTCATTTAGTCCCTCATATTTCAGGGAGCAAACTTACCATTTGAGCATTTTTATGGGAATATTTAGCTCCCACGGCTCAGAAATCCTTTGTTACCTCTAAGTCATGTATATGTGTTTTTGTGTTATGCATCAAGTGTCTGTAATTATTTTCATGGCCTTTTGTGTATATATTTTTTCACCTATATAATTGTGGCCATTATTGTAAGTGTCTTATTTACCTGAAGTGAATTTCTATGATTGCGTTAATTAGGTTCAGATCTTGAATCTAAAGTCTTGTCAGCAGCTCTTCTGCAGCTCAAGAACATTCGAAATCGCTTTAAGTGTTTGATGTGGCATAATTATTCAACATATCATTATTGTTATTTGCCTATAACATAGAAATTAACAATAGGAGCTGACTGTGCAATCATAGCAGAGGTCATTTTCTCCAGTACTGAAGCTGACTGCAGCTCAGCATCTCTTTTCTTTGCTGTGACTGTTAATCGTCACCGAAGTTGACTGCAGTTTGAGAGTCGTGAAAAACATAATGATTCTTTAATGTTCCAGCAGTGGTGATCATGCCCTGGTCATGCCAGTAATACTGTGCTGCACTGTTTAACACACGCAGTGTCTCAGATGACACACAAAAGGACATGAATCTTGCCCAAGTTGACCTTTTAAATCAGGACAGAGATAGGAAGAGTAATTTCACTGGCTACGAGTTGAAAGAGCGCCATGATTTCCTGAGACCGCGATCTCCGGAGCTGCTGTTGGCTCTTTATTATGACTTGTTATGACGTTGTTGCATTGAGTTACATTTTAATGTTTTCAGTGGCAAAAATTTATGTTGGTTAAAGGTGATTTAAAACATTATCATGATGTATTTGAATGTAGTCTTGTGAAATTTAGTTTCTAGAAACTTAGAAACTATTTGAAGGGGATATTTTTTTTTAATATTGGAGAGAGAATTAAGCTGCTTATAATGCATAAAATTTAACCACTAATTCCATTTTTTAATCAAAGCCATATTTAAATTTTTTAAAAAAGTAATCATTTATTTCCTCATCATTTTAATCGTATGACAGGTGAAATATATTTTTCATTCAATTCTGGGAGAGTGGCAGAAAAAGTTAAGTTTCGAGCCCAGACATACATATGTAAAGAAAAAAAAAAAGTTTGAATGTATTTTTTTGTTTGAGCTGATAAATCTCGAGCTAAAACATAAGCTTATAAAGAATGATCATATTGCAGGTCCACTAACTATCTTTCAGTATTTATTGACCCTTTTTGCAATAGTGTGCAGGCTTCAGACACTAATGAATACTTAGGTACAAGCTTCTGTTTTAAATAAAGGCCAGACTGCAGCTGTGAAGCAATGCTCAGTGAAGAGTAACAGCCTGTGGTTGTACAGGTCATCTCCCAGGAGTGAATATGTATAAATGCATGAGTGTGAAACAGGGTGATGTTCAAAGAGTACATGCCTGTTCAGCAATTTTTTTTTTCCTGGGTGAATATTTGCAAATATGCTAAATAATTTTCTGCATTTGTACAATTTGTAATATATGCTGAATGTGCTTCATGCTTAAACGTGCAACCTAAACACAGTTGTCTGCACTTCCATGTGGTTTGGCTGCACAGACAGCGGTTCCTTTTTTCACATTACAAGCAGCAAAAAAAAATGTTCCTTCGGTAATAAGCACGGCTCTCTGGCTGCCATCACGCTGCCATTCAGACTTCCTGACTTTCTATCTGACAGAATATTGCTACACACGTGTCAGCCCATGATGGCTAGGGGAAATTATAAGCATACAAACGGCAGTGGCTCTCCTGTCATTCGCAGATTGGAGGACAATAGACAGATGATGAACGATGAAGATGAATGGCATTCCATCCTGCGGAACGTCGCTCAGAACAAATGAATTCTGAGGCGCCCCTCATAATTTCAATGAGCTTTCGCCCCGTTATGTTTCAGCATAAATCATATTAACCTTCTCATTTTCAAGTTCATTCATTTTTAAGGTGCTCTTCCTCCTGTCTTGGGTGGCTATGGGGCCTCGTGGATGCATCAAAGGGATCGGGGTTGCTGAGATTCCATTAAATCTCAGACTGCAGAATATTGTGTCTCTTTCCCAGGAATGCCAACTCAACTATCTGTCATAACTCAAAGCTGTCATCACAGAGCTCCATGCAGCATGCAAATGATCGTGGCAGGTCCAAGGATATCTGGTGGAAAAGGGGTGTGAAAAATCAGTGTTACAATGCCTCTATAAACCAGAAGATTGATCCGTACCATTACAGGAACACCCACATGTGGAAATAAGGAGGCAGCGGACATTGTGACATGCAAAGAGAGCTCAGAGTATCTGGAAGGCAACCAACGTCTGATTTGCGCTGCCATTCATTTCTTACACATTATTTTTTATTTGGAGCAGCTTGTTAAGATTGCGAGCTTCGTTTTGGGAACATGTTTAGTCCGAGTAGACATTTCCCTTTGTTATCACCTGACAGAACATTTAATTGGTCAGTTCTGCAAAGACCAGAATTGTGTTTTCAACATCCACAGCCAGTGTTTTTAACATTGTTTCTTAATACATTATTTGTGCAGGACAACTAATGAATGACTAAGATGAGCAAAATATTTTGCTTAAGGCAAATTAAATATGGCTAAGCAGCAGCTGAAGGGGAGGAAAATATTGTGCATGTGCAGTATTGATCAGTCTCTATTGAAAGCCCATGGGCACACCAATAAACAGATGCTTTTGTTGTATAAGTGATGTAGATTTTGTCGTGTGTGCAGAGCTTTGATCTACTTTTTGTCTATCTTACAAATTCAGAAAGAACTGCATATTGAGGCTTTTTTTTTTTTTTACAAAAAAACATGCAAAAATGTCCTGAGTACTTTTTTTTTGTCACTTTCAAGGATGAGTAACAAACTTTGATTGAGTTTTCATAAAGAACAAGTTTTTTTTGCTACTTCTTATTTTGAACCGCAGAGGCCTCAATGCTTATTTTTAATGTTTTTTTTTGTTAAATAAGTCCTTCACCAAATAACCCACACAGCCTACATTGTCAAGTGTTCTGTATGTTTGTTTCTCCTTGGTTACTCTCATTGTTAATGGCTATCTGTTTTGAGAAGTGGGTCAAGGTTGAGCCACAACCAAACAGGATGACCTCCCGTTCTCCCAGTGGATTTCATTACAGGGTCTTTCTTGCCTGGTTTTCTGTGATGGTTGTTTAGGGACAAAAAAAAAGACAAGGAACTCCAATCATATTCTTCAAATGTTCTCCCGGGAACATCACGTAGGCTCCTACTGGGAATGTACTATCTCTAAACAGCATAATTGTTTTATGGCCATCAATAAACCTCACTTATTTTTAGAGGACTGCTGTTGTGCTGCTATCATCAGTATAATAAGACTCGTTATTTTAGTATCATAACATTATCTGACATATGAAGATATACTCTCTAAAGTGGGAGAATAGTTTCAAATGACATTTTAAAATGCCACTGGTGCTTCTTTCACACTAACTTCATGGATATTGTTTTGGAAATCAAATCTGCCTCATGAAACTATTCTGCGTTTATGTACAATACGTAACAATGTGTTTAAAATTAGATGAATGCTTTAATGTAACTAAAACTAGAATACAGACTTGAATTTATAAGTGGGAGGAACATCAAAAAGAAAGAGATGCTGGATGAGAATTAAACATTAACTGTTCTTCATATAATTATCCAATGTTTTCCGTTATTGTTTAATTAATTTTAATTAAAATTTAAATGTCAATTCAGTACATTATGGCTTACTTTCTCTTTTTTTTTCCTTTTTGGTTATTGTCAGATTAAAAGAAGACTTGCCTTTGAAGAATTGCCCAAGAATTATCTTTGTCTCCCCAATGTGTGTGTGTATGTGTGTTTGTGTGTGCATTTAAGTGCTTTTACAAAAATTGGACATTCTGGTTGGGGCCGACTGTCTACTTCTATTGACATCTACAATTTTCTCAGTTTATCCTCACAGCTATATAACTGGCCCTTAAATACCAGAACAGAAGTGCTGTCATGGGACATTCAGCAGGATTTTTTTTTCACACACGCTTCTTGGAGCTGCAGTATCGACTCAATGTTGACCTATGAGAGCTTTAAGTACAACTGGGATCTATTCTAATTAAAATAAGGGAGGGGAAATAAAAGTAATCAGTTCAACCTGAAGATTGTAATCTCAGAATTGTATATTTGACAGTTCACTGCTTCATTTACAGAGATACCTCACAAGAAATGTGTGTGTGTGCATGTGTGCCTGTGTGCATGTGTGATTGATGACTGACACTTTGACGGCGGTGTGGAAAAACTGAACACCCCCACAGTTTCCCCACTTAATCTACTGGAATGCTAATGCGTGACTGATCAATACCACAGTATATTTACTTGAGCTCTTTTAGCTGATATTGCAATTGCTCGAAACGTTAGGGAGTTATGAGGATTTTATTTAATTTTTTTTCATTTGCCACTGAAGAATCGAAAGCTGCAACGGAGAGATAAAGAAAGGGCCTCGATTTACTCAGATGCTGTCTGATACATCTGCACCAGACAACCTCAAACCGACCCATGAACCATATTGTGGTAAAAGATGTCAACTGGTAGCTGTAAGCGTGAGAAACCGCTTTGAGGCTTTTCTTGATGGAGCAAAAAGCAAACAGTTTTGACACCATTCACTTCAGAAATCCTCCTTTTTTCTCTTCATCCGTAATGGTACGTTAAAACGAGTCAAGGGGTGAAACGCATTGAAGCAAAAGACAGCGAGTCCAGCTAAGGGTTAAATGCATGCCTGTGCTGATGTGACAGAGGAAGAACCAACCAAAACAGATGCAAGAGGAAATTTAAATAAAATCAAAAATCAGAGATGTAAAAAGTTGAAATATACTTGCTATACTTGCTATTTTGGTAAAATCAGTTGTCTATTTATTATTTTGAATCCAACATTAATTAAATTTTTCTACAAGATAGGATAACATTTAGTAAAGCCATAAACAAGCTGAAAATATTAACAGTAATAGGAAAATAAAAAAGAGGAGGCATGTATTAAATTATTTTTATGCATCAATATATTAAGTTCTTACTACTTTGTGAACACTCTGTACCAGCGGATGATTAGTTTGTTTGTTAATGTAGTTTTTAGTTGTTGGTGAAAGTAATGCAACTGACTGAACAAATATATTCAGGAACCTTGGTTGTTGTTTGTTAATTTCACTGTTATTCACTTGATTTTTCACTCGGAAAATACAAATGGATTTAATTTACCAGACACTTTTTAAAGATAACTTTGAAGAAACGTAGTTTGGAATCAAATTATGTTGAAAAGACAGTTACAGATGCAGCATAAAATTCTGCACTTTGTTTTTTTAAAAAAATCAGATGCCTTTTTTATTAAAAAACAAATGACCAGAGTATCTCAAGCAAATATCTGAACCAAGAGTAAACAAAAAGAAAATGTTTGCCAGTGATTTAAAGGAGAACATGTGCTTTTTGGCAGAAAAAGCAAAGTCATATTAATCTAAATTCTTTATAATGTGTAAATTCTACTTATTAAACAGACATTATTATCAATTTTCAGTGGGTGGAAGCTTGATCAGTGATTGAGTAAAACCTGACAGTATCCCATTTATAAGACAAGATTTAGTCATTGTACAGGAATATTCAATCTTTCTCCAATTTCCTGACAGTAGAATTGACTTCACAGATAATAAAGTCACATCCCTTTTAAGTATGATATTGTGAGACTATAAATGGCTCTTCAGACACATTAATAACTAGAAACTCTGCCCTCAATTTCTCGTCCCATAAAAGGCATGTGATGATTAGTGTGATATAATGTATGGCAGGAGGACAAATCAGTAAATTTTGACTCTCTTTCTTCAACATATTTGTATTTTTTTTAGTGCTTCAAAGTTTTTAGAAGAGCCACTTTTGCCACTGATGCAGCCTGATGCAGTTTGTGGCCAATGACTCCCACAGATGAAATGTACTCACTGGAGCATGGCTATTGAAAAGACGTCAGGCTCAACAGAAACAGTTTTGGAAAAGTGTCCCCTGGAGGCTGCCCCGGCAATTCATTAAAACTTATCATTTATAAGTTGGATTTTTTTGGTGCACTGAGTGTGGGAGTCATGGAGCGCCGTGGTTTGTCCCAAAGGATCCCTTAACTCGACCCACAGCTGCACGTCAGGTGAACATAACATAAGGTGTATCACAATAAAAAAGGCTTAATTTATTTTCTTCTCTTGTTCTTTTTAAAAAAAACGAGTGAGAAATGCACTTCACGAACCCAGTTTTCACACAAAGCCGCTCAGAAATCTCCTTCGCATTGCAGACACACTGTGCAAAACAAAGTACAATTAGTCACAGTTAATGAACACAACTTTGACAGCTGATGTTACAAATTTACTTTTGCTGTAATTTTCCACCAATCAATCTCAGTTTTCCTCAGAAATACTTAACAGAATTGTGCCAGAAGGCTCTTTTTTGTGAGTTTTCAGTCAATGTTTTATTGCTGTTTAGATCATTAAAAATCTCTTTTGTCTCTCTATTTGTATGTTTTATTTATTGTTGGGCTTAAAATATACTGCTCTGAGAAGAATGCCTTTTGCATTAAATATCTTTTGGGACTGTCTGTTTTTTTTTTTCGGAAACCAAACCAAGAGCTAGTCTTTGTTATCTCAGAAAAAAGGAACATATTAAATTAGACAGCCTGGTTTTAAAATAAAAAAAAAATAAAAAAAAAAGATAAAAATTAGGACCAATACAAACCGGAAGGTGCGAAGAGCATTTTTTAAAATTACAATAAAGGCAAACAAACAAAATAAATTAAGCAAGTACCAATTAAACATTTTTTTGAACAAATGTACTAATGGTCAGTGAAAATTGATTCTGAGGCAAATAATACAAAACAAAAACCAAACTAATGCCTGATTCTTTATAAATGGCCGAAGGCGTGAGCGTCAACATATTAAAATAGCTGCAAACATACTTGTTCACTTCTTGCATGTAAGCTTTAATCATTTTTTCATCTTGACATTTTCAGGCCCACTTATTTTACAAGAACCAGAATTTAATGAATACAAACAAGTCAAAATCAAACTAATCAACTTTGTCCTGATTGAGAAACACAGTTTTTTTTCCACGAGTCATTCTTCAGCTAACAATGTTACCAATACTCATGAATCCAATTTGCAAAGTGCTTATGTTCCTTACTTCCCTGTGAGTGACTGATTGAAATGTGAGGTATTCTGACTCAAGTAAGAGGAATAATTAACTTATAACATTCATTTCTTCTGTGGTTTTGCTGGATTACAAAATGTAACATTACTGTGGAGCTTCGTGCGACTACAGGACCTCTGAGCCATGACAGTGTCTACAGGTCCTCCTGTAACGATTTTAATCAGGAGCTCATTATGTCTCACACACAGAGGCCACTCAATCACATCAATTGATTAATTAAGTGCCAAGGGCGTTTGGGGACCCAGGTGACAATATGATCCCCGGGGACACAATGAAGGTCCGAAAGCAATAGTCTTTAAATAAATGGTTCTGTGGGGTCAGCATAACTGTTTCAGGCACCTACTTCTTTATCTAATTAAAAAGCAAATAGTCTTTCCAATAAAATCTGATAACTCACTGCAAGGACACATGTTCTTTCAGGGCTTTTTTTTTTTTTGGTGTTGGTTTATGGTATACACACTCCGGTGTCGAGTCAGCAGGAGGAGAGAAAGGGAGGAAGGAAAAGGATTTGTGCAAGCCAACATCATAGTAAAGCATGTAATACAAGCTAATCCTCCTCCACTCATGCTGCTGTGAGGCCAGGAATACTAAAGGAGCTCCAGCTTCATTTGACTCAACCTACAGTAACAGCTGGGTAAATACCAAAGGACCATCTCTGTGTTTGCCATTCACTTGCACTCATCAAAAAGCATTAATATAGGTGGGAGTAGTTCCAACTGCTTAGACTTGCAAACAATGAATCAGTTAGTTGGTGGTTTGCTTCGAAGACGTGTAGCAAATTATCCAGAAAACCAGAGGCTACCAAAGCAGGTGTGCCCCCACCCTGTGTGAGACCACACTGCAAGATGAGCTTAACTCATTTATTCCCACTTTGATCTCCTCAACCAACATCTATACAGGAGGATCTGAGGATTTGAATAATTCTTTTTCACCATTTATTAACGTTTATCTTTACTTTTACTGCCCAAATACCTTTTTAAATGGTTATTTCAGGTGAAGCGTCAAGTTATATTCAGCTGTCAAGTTGTCGGAGTCAAGTGGAATATTTTTGATTGGTGTAAGATAACATTTGTACACTTGACAATTCAGAGCACCAGTCTCAAAAGTAGAAGCAAAACTAAATATTTTTTAGTCATTAATAGTAATAAAATAATCATTAATAGGTGTATAAAAGACAGGAACAATCAGGTTTGTCTCAAAAGAAGAAAAAAACACAATATTGTCAGGCTATTCTTTGATGTTTTAGTGTTCCACTTATTCAACAGTGGTGGAATGAAAAGTAGTAACCTTCAGCCTGTGGTGAGTATCAACAGCTAAGAGTTCAGTATGACCCTTCTGATCCTGGTATGGAAGTCAGAGTACAAGAATGAAAGTCAGCATGGGTGCTGGGAATTAATATCTGTGTGTGGGTGTGTGTGTGCGTGTTGCCCGGCTGTTTGCATCCTTTTCTGAGGTTGACTCATGCCAGATCAGGAGCATGTTCACCATGAAAGGAAACCTCACAGCATGCGCTCACCCTCCCCGATCCAAACGACCCCTCTCTGAAAGCCTGTGTCCGATTATTGCCGCATTGGACTCTGTGGGACAGAATGTTGGGTTGGCTAAAACATGGTGTCGCAGGTTTAAAAGCCACAGTCAAATGAGTCACTCTCCCTCAGATGCTGCTGTCAAAGTGCCCCCCGAGGAGCCCGAGACTCTCCCACAAAATCTGTCAGTGGTCAAGGTTTCACAGCGTATTTTGCTCCACAGAGCATTTTTAATGTCCTCCAGCTCTTTATTTTAATTCTTGCAGCATATGACTCCACTGTTTCACTCTGCTTATTTCGGGTTTTATAATAAACTATACATCACTATATACTTCCTGTAAAGCACTTAATGCTGGACTGACAAAGTTAATGACCAGCTGCTGAATAGTGTAGAACAACTAACAGCTTGAGAGATGGTTGAGACCCTTAAGAAGAGTCTTGTCAGCATTGAGTGAGGAGTCTATTGTTTTCCTGCGCTTTTTTACTTAATAAGTAGATAAGTTGCTATTAAGTTTTTAGCTTTTTTTGCTGCCCTCAAGGGGCAATTTTTTGGAGGGTGTAGTTTTTAAGTGTTGTAGTGAGAAAAAATCTCCAAATTTTGATATATTCAAGCATTACCTTAGATGACAGGACTTGTTTTAATTCATCCTGTTATCACCGGAAAACAAGCCTTGTTATCTTCTGATAACACAATAATTCATCCTGTTATCAAAAGATAACAGCCCCTTATACTGTGATAATGAGTTGATTATTTCATGATCTTGAAATAACAGAATGAAAAAAGACTGAAGTGACCACGGCTGCTCTCGGCCTCCGTAATGAATGATTAGACCAAATATTGTTTTAGAATGAGGTGCTGTGATGCATTCAAAAAACACTAATTACATTTTAAATGTTTTTTTTTCTACCATTGTACTGTTGTTAATGTGAGTCACACTTTCTTAAGAAGTGCCCGGCTTATTAATAGAAAACAGTTTGTTCCAAATTATTCTCACATTAACCTTTTCAAAGAGCCTTAAATGTGATTGTGCTCAATCACTTTGTTCTCCAGTAAATTACCTCAAATTATTCCTGTTTACATTCCCATGATTGAAATTACAATGTGCTATTTAAATCATGACTTCATTGCATCTCTGAGGACAATTTAAGTTATTTATGAGAAGGACAATCACATCCTCTGAACACTTTTGCAAAGAAATGCCTGAAAGACTTTTTTTTTTAGATGTTTTTGACACTAACCTCAGTCCACAGAGGTTGAGCCCAGTGAGTTTCAGCATGGGCAGTTTCCATTTAAGAAGAGTGCTGTGCGTTTTTCTGCAACAGAGGGGCCGTGTGCCCACTCAGAGCCTATCCTCAGCTGACAGGTCAAATGCATCTCCATTCCCCTGTTGTGAAAACCTTGATGTGACCTTCTCCATCCAACCGGCCTTTTAAGAGAACATTTAATCAATAACTCCATCGCGTACAGTTTGGTTTCAACATGAGGTAGAGATCTGTGTGGCTCTGACTCGCCTGTCCTGCTCCCAGCTTGAACTCCCTGGTTGTCCCTCCCCACCTCTACTGTTATGACCTCATGGACTCCCAAATGACACCCCCCCAGTTCTATAATTAATGCTGTCCCTCATGTTATCCCTCCACAGTAAGAATTAAATTCCAGTTATTTGACAATTTGCACAAAAGAAAGTCTCGCAGGATTAATTAATGCTCTCATTGCAACCATGAGTCAGCAGACAACAATCAGCTGGATAAAAGAGAAAATTAAGAGGCAAGTTCACCTTTCAGTCTAAATGTTATTGCACATGTGCGCACAGGTGACACGATATTCTTCTATTTGTTTCCACTCATCTAAACCAGCAGTGCACCAAATACTTTATGAGGAGGGAGATGCATTAATCATGCTGTTTAACCTCAAGAATACACACAGAGCATCTAGGTAAGCAGCACTGCATGTAGACAGAAACTGTCTTGATCCCCCCAAAAAATAAATAAATAATGTGTACCTTTTAAAAAAACAAAAACAAACAAGATACATGTATGTTGCCACGAAAGACTTTTTCTTTATAATCATAAAGTAAAAGCAGGCATCTAGTTATAGTTTCTGTGTGGTTATTTTGCAGGAAAAAAAGAGATTTGTGTTGATGAGAAACACACTGTAGTGCAGTATGTTTTTTTTTCTCTGTGCAGAAACAGGTTTTAGTTTGTTTTAACCCCACAGTGAACCTCCTACTCTGAGGTTAATTACTGTTCATTTCCATGCACAAGCACACTGTACAAACGATACCTGATACATATTTCAAACATCCTTTCTACACCGGCGACATTGATCATACACAATCAATACATGAAACTAGGACACTGTTACTATTTCTGCATTGACGTTAACAGAGATATGGGACCACTTTAACCATGAATCAATGTGATCATTGAAAGGAAACATGTCACTGTGACCTCCAAGCAGTCACACACACACACAGGACCTTTTCTACCCGACCTGTTGAGTTAATGATTTTCATATTAGGTCTGCTTACTCCATATCACTTTACCTCTCTGATGCAAAGGGCTGCAGCTGAACAAATGGATGAATATGCTGAGCGGCGTAACTTTTGTGGTTTACTATCCTGGGACTGAATGATTGACCTTCATTTTAAATTTAATTCCGAAATGTAAACACCTCAAACGACTTAAAAGTTGAAGTCGATCTCAATAAAGGTGAAACTTCCAACATTACCACCCATTAACTTACACTGATCCAATACTATTTGTTTGCGAAAGTCATGTATCAGCGTGTTCCTGCATACTTTATCAATAGCAATAAAAGTAAAAGCCTTGGCTTACTATTGCACAGTTTTAAAAGACACTATAGTAGAAGTACACTGCCTTTTGTCTGTACTTTTAAAGAAGTACAATATAGTATACTGAGACTCTTTTACAAGGGGAAGCTTGAGTGAAGAACATCAAAACAGTGATACAAATCCTCCCAGCTGAGATGACACTCTGCCTGAGGTAAGATACCGTGCACCTCTCTCTCTTTTCTCCTTCTCTTGACACGAACAGGCTCTGCTCTCACTGCACATCCAGATGTATTGTCTCCTGATGCATTTGATCATATCTCCGCCGCTGTATATCGCTTCGTTCTTCCACCTCCAGAAGTCAGTTGACACATAAAAGCCCCTGAGGGAAAGTTAATGTGGAAGTGCACCATCAAAATGTGGGATACGTTCACACTCGCGGTGGGGGAAACAGTGCACTTAAGTTTTTTGACAAAAAAATATGTTTGTTTATTTTGACATGAAAACTATATTATGACAGATAAGTCATGATGCAGTGCTGCTGACAAAAGGTGCAAAGGTGTACCTCTTTTTTTTAAAAATGTGTATGGGAGCTGATGTAGGAGGAATTTTATCAAAACTCGATACACAACTACAACAAAAACTGTCCACACACACACCCAAGCTCAACATAGCTGCCTTAAACAATATCAGACTGACAGGTAGAGCTAACAGTTGTGGTTTATGATAACAAACTAGCTATGATTCCTCCAAATAATGCTTGTCACTGTAGTTTTAAAGGCAAAGGAAAAAAAACTAAATTCTGCGTTTGTTTGAAACTCCAGCAAAAACTTTGAAGAAATAAACTGAACTTTGTTCTTTGAGCCTCTAAATTCCACCTTGGAGTCAAACCCCCTCTGTGGTGTGACTAACCTCAGTAATCCATGCCAGATTGACACCTCCAGTGTCAGGCAAGCCCATTCAGAAAGATCATGTCGCTTAAACCCAGATTTGCGTGACCTAACAGCCTGCTTGGGCACAGGTTTATGCAGATTCTTAATCTGTCTAAGATGTGCATGCATGTTTAAATGGAGCCTCGCACTCCTCAGAAGTGGCCAACGCTTGATGGCTTGAGCACCTTCAAGTCAGGCTGAACTGCAGTAAACTCAGACAGGTATGTTCAGTAACATATGGAAACAGCAGCTCGTGATTTATGGAGACCACTCCACCTTTATTTTTTTTATATCAGAGAGATAGACAAGTGGATAACCATTCCACTCTCTTCAATCTGAGTAAAAATGATGATTTTATTTTGTGTTGATGCCGCACTAATACTTCTGATTGAATTCTGTGGAGAGCAGATGCTTTCAAATACCTTTTGAAATATCAAATGATGTTGTGCAACAAGTGCAAAGTCCCCAGTGATGGATATTATGATCGATTGATGGGTCAAACAAACACAGGACCATTTCACAATGTTAGCCACCTGTTTATTTTTGTTACCTTGAAGTTAGAGAGGACTGCGATATGCACCGCATGTAATTTAAAAGCGTAAAGTCCTTTTTATCTGAGCACAGATTAAAGAGACCGTGTTAGCAAGACGCCGTGATGTGACACAAAGTTGGGTCATGTTAGGTTGAATGCCAAAAAGCAGCTTTTGTCAGATATTAAAAAGGTTTTTTCAGTCAGGACTTTGATGTTTTTCAAACCAGCGGGTGAGGACCACCAGAGCTCCAAAAGGCCAAATTATCCATGCTTACCTTAAAAATCTTGAAAGTTTATGCATTTCACACCAAAAACTGAAAACCTACAGTGGAAAAAAAGGGGAACAGAGATTACAAGATGATCTAACCAACAGTGACATGACTGACATGAACAGAATACAAGGAGAGAGAGATGATATCCTGCTAACCAGAAGCTTGAAATGGTCCACTGCAGCGTTTTCAGTTGTGTTTTAGTTCTTTCAACATGTAATTATTTACATTGTTATTCTCCTTGCTGCCACAATGTAAAATTTATCTCTAAATCAATGAAAAGTAACAACATTCCACTGAGCCCGACAGAGCAGTTGTACTTGCGCGAAGTTTCTTTAATAGCTTATGTGTCATATTTAATACGGATTGAAAGCGCAGGCCTCATTACTGCAGAACACAGCGCAGTAAATTCCAATGCATCCGCAGGCCTTGATTAATTCATGCACTCATTCACTCCAGGATGCATCTTTGAATAGCGTTGACCTGCAGGGCCCATGGCCATCTGTGGCCCTTCTCCACCCCCCTTGCAGAGTGAGAAAAACCCCAGCTGCTCTTTTGGCCATGGCAGAACTCACCAGGAGGAGTATTTAAAAATCCCTAATCTATCACTCTGCCCAGCCAGCCCTGTCTCCGTCGGCTGGCTTAGAACCTGCAACGATTTGCACTGTCCATTTCCACAAGAGAGACATCGTTCCTGCTTAGTAAATCTATCACACAGAGAGAGGGAGGGATGCATGGGGAGGGAGGGAAAGTCATTAGGATCATCCATAATGATTTAGAGATTTACCAGGATCATATGTAAATGACTCCTATGGTATCAAAAGCCAAAGAAAAAAATTTTCCCCTCCCGGATAAACATGGTCTTTTCCATCATTTTAAGTATTATTTCATTACATCAGATTACCCCCATGTGTCATTGGATCCACTGCATCCTGTGCTGTAAATTGTATACCCGCGTGACATGGCACAAAAAGGCCTGAGAGGTAATCAAACATCTCACAGTGATAATAGAATTAGTCATAACTATTAAAATGTCGATGGTGGATGTGGCATTACTGGACATGAGCTGTGTGTTTAGAGCAGCTTGTAAGAGGTTATTTTAATCTGCCCATTGAGATAAATGAGCCAGTACATGTTTACATGGCAGGGATATTACAGATATTAAAGGCATACATTTACATTAATATACACAGGCGATGCTGTTTGACAGTAATGTCCGCAGGAAAGCAAACCTCATTTATAGGTTCATCATTGTAGTAGTCTCAATGGCACTTTTAAGCTCCGTAGTGCTTACCTGAGGGCAGTTTTGTTATCAGCCCTAACAGCCACCATTGGTTTTTGAAGGTAACGAAGCTTTTTCATGTCTGTGTGCTGAGACGGTCTGCATTTCCTCTTCGGGTTTGATTTTAATAGAGGCAGCCTTTGGCATCCCGGCGTAGGTTCCCTGGTGAGCTAAGCTCAGCAATGGCAGGCGGACTTTGTTTCACCCTCGCTGACATGTTCTTGGCTATTTCTTTCTCAAGAATGATTGTGATTCCCAACCACATTTCAGGAAAATCAATGAGATCTGCTTTGGGAAGAGAGAGGGTAAAAGAACGGGGTCTGAATACATCAATCATCCTCCTTTTACCATTTTGATGCACAACACAACATGCAAAAAAAAAACATGGAGAGTCAGGAACAAACGAATGGGCCGACGAGCTCGAGCTTAGCCGTGCAGCGCCACTTCCCATAAAGAAAATAAATGGGTTCTCTGAGAATGAAGATGTGACCCTATAGACATTATGGAGAGGTTTTGAGCATAATGCTGATGCCATGTTAAAGAAAGCCCATGATTGATCTCTGTTGAATAACACACACACACTTCTTGTAAAGCAGCAGCACCAACATTTCAAAATAGGTTCCAGTCCACAAAATGAAAAAAAAGAAAAGCTAAATTACTTTCCCCTTTTGTGTGATAGTATTTCCCATTCAAACATTGTCACATTCTTTGATGAGCCTTTTGGTTTCTCAAACAAACAGCTTTAATTCAGTGTCTTTGACATGTATGTGTTAATGTGGAGCATTGTGGTGAGACTGTAATGCCATGAAGGAAGAAAAGATCACACAAGTATACATGCCTGCTGACATGTGATAGGTGGTTCCAAATTTAAAAGCATTCAGTTCAAAATAAAAGTGAATATTTGAGGATTTGAATTCTGTTTTCTCTTCAAAACATTGAGAAAAATGTCTATTAATCCTGCCAGACTCATGACGTTGTGACTTCTCATGAAACACCTGTTTGAACAATATTAGGTAGATTCACTATCAGACAGGGAGTAGCTTTTGCACAGCACAATGATTCACCTCATCATGAATGCATTATGGAGACGGAGAGGGCTCTGCCGGGGTTTAAGAGCCACTGTCTTTGTAATTAGGCCAACTCCAGGCTTAGTCTGCATCCTCAATAAGGCCTATTTATCTTCATAATCCCCCCCTTTCAATAGAAAATAAGTTTGATAATACCGTCCCGACTCTGATAATAATGACATCAGTGGTTTTATTTATTTATTTATTCTTTTAATTTTTGTTTTCAGGTGGAAAAATATATTTCTGTGAAAGGCATGATTATAATTTATTTATTTGGCTCTGGATTTTTGTATCAACTCTTACGGTGTGTACATTTATGGCCTTTGGGAATTTTAACACCCAGTGTACGCTTACTTCCTCGTCATATGCAATTGTAATACATTGCTGACCAGTCGCGGTTCTTTATATTACTTTAAGTATTTGATTACTTCTTGTTGTCCTTGTTCCTCGCTGTAAGTCGTGCAGTTCTGTGTTTGCACACTGATTGGAAAATTGTAAATTTGGAGTCTGATTCTTTGCACGAGCACACACGCTCGGTTAAAATTTCGATTGTGACTCTGAGCACTGCAAAGGCATGACCTTCCCTCCACTGCCTCTGATTGGCCTATCTGGTCACACTAACCTCTGACCCCAATCAATCTCACTTCTTATGTGTCAGGTTGAACAACCCAATACTGAACATGACTGCAAAGGGACTCAGTCAGTCGGTTTCTTGTTGAATTATAGCCAATATTTTTCAAAGGATCCTGTTATACTCTGGTATTGGTATTACTATTTTCCAAAAGGTTTGATGTATTTTATGCTTGTTGATGGTTTTTGTCATACTACATCATATATATGCGCCAATTGTCATGGTTACCAACATTTCATGCCATTGTCTTAAATCAAAAACCAGTAACATGATACTGGCATCAGCTGACTGCTCTGATTCCCACTTATATTCATCTTTCCCTTGTGTTATACGCCTGGATCATATTGAGGAACAATATAGAGTCATTATTAAAGCAATGAATGTGCCGTGTAAACAGGCGCGAGCTTGTAATTGCAAGTGATTCCCAAAAGTTCCTGCGCGCTTTATTTTCAGCATCACTGCATTATTTCCTAATTATCGTGCCGTGCACTTAGTGTTGTATTTGGACGGGCATTTGTCTCCAGGCAGCAGCATTGCAGTCAGTGTATTCTCTTTGTGTGTGTACCTGCAGGCAAAGCCTTGCTGGAGATCTGGCAGTGAGTGAGTGCATATGTGGTGAGTCATCCTCTCACTGTGGCTCTGAAGCCACTGCACGTGCTTCAACACATGGTGGGCTACACTTGACTACAGGCGATAAGAGGGACTCGGTGATCTTTAATCATGTAGTCAGTGTTGTGTTCCCATGTAAACATGCTTCATTCCTTTAGATTTGGCATCTACAGTGTGAGTTGGTAGGTAAATTTGAGGTACTTATGTTTCACTCAAGATATTTCCGTTCAGCAAGATGTCATACTTTTCCTTTTTGCTGTATTTCAGAGGAAAGTATTATTTGTTGTTTTCCTCTGCTTTCCTCCGGCAGACATGGTGTGATTCTTTGCAGCATGAGGTTTTAAGGGCAGCACGGTGGCTCAGCGGTTAGCACGTTTGCTTCACATGGAGAAAAATACTCGAGGCCTTACTCGGTGGAGTTTTTATGTTTTTCCTCATGACTCCTCCCGGTGCTCCAGTTTCCTCCTTCCTGTCCAAAGACATGGCGGTTAGGTGTTCTGGAAACTCTAAAAAGCCCGTAGGCGTGAATGTGAATGTGTTTTTTCGGTTTATGTGTTAGCCCTGTGACAGACTGGCAGCCTGTCCCGACTTTACCCCGCCGCTCGCCCACCGCTGGGGTCGGCTCCAGCCCTTTGCAGCTCCGAACAAGATAAATGTTAGGAATGAACAGGCGCATGGATGGTAGCAGAACTTAGCTGATTAGCTCGTAAAACATGATGCACTGTTAAACTAACCAGCAACATATGGGGTTGTTAAGCCAGCTGCAACATTAAGATAGCTGTGACAGGTTAAAGCTGTGATTTCACACCATGTGATTATCTCCTGCTCATGCAGGGTGCAGATGTGTATCCCAGAGGTGTCTAAAAGGGTGCAATGACCTCTGTGCAACTATAATGTGACAAAGGAAGTGTTCTTTACAATAGTAAAGACAGAAAAAATATTGAAATTAAACAGGAACTTTACATACTTTTATTACTTTGTCTCCTGTAACTGTCATCGTATCAGTTAATGTGATTGAGGCTACTTGAAAACAAAAACAAAGAAAAACACTGGTCCTTTACCTTTTAACAATAGGAAAGCTTGTTATGAAAAAGTACCATATTTGATTAAAAAAAGAGACTACTTCTTTAAGAAATTGTAAAGAGCGGCTTAAGACATCTAATCTAATCTAACTGTGAAAGAAACACACAGAACATTAACAACAGATGTATAAAATCTGAAATATTATACATTCAAAAAACAAATCATTGAAAGTTTTTGCACCGAAAGTGTGAACGCCTCCTAAATTTGTCGCTGATTTTGATTCAAAAAGACAAAGCCTCCCAGCAACCCCTGAGCATGCTTTGAGCAGAAAAAAAAAGTTAAAAAAAAAACAACAACACATCAATGCAGAGGTCTCATAAGTTGAGAAAACATCCCTGTTTTCTTGCTTTCTTCTCCTTGGTTAGACTACTCTAATCAATAGACCACCACTGTTTGATGTCTAGGTCTTTGGCACACACTGCTGTACATGCCGACATAAATAAAGATATTTTTAGGAATGGCCTTGGCAGAATATTCAGTGCTTGAAAAAGCACAAAGGTCCTCGTTTAACACATTGAATTATATTGTTCTGTGAACATGCTGATCGTCTCTTGCAAGGTCATTTGCTGTATTTCTGCAGCCTGTTGCAGCTGAAAAAAAGCAGAGTTTTATCAGGATATAGACATGAATTCAAGACACATGCCACTAGGTAAAGCTTTATCATCTATTTTTAGACAGACAACAGATTATTTCACAGGTTTTTGGTATTTTATGGGTAGTGAAGCGAAGAGCATGTCAGCGGAACGGACCCCAGCCTACATGAGTCAGATTTTGACTACCTATTTAAAGTAATAGAACAAAACATGTAACACAATGACCTGTTTTTTTACTGTGTTGACTGTGTTCTTTCATAGCAACATTATCTAACTATTTTACCTTAAAATAACAGCTTCTAGAAAATTGCACTGACTTGTAAAAGGGAAGATCAGTGCATATTTTATTCCAACTCACAAGGACTCAAGTCTTACTTAAGTCACACACACACTGACTTTAAACTTTACCTTAAAACACTTGATATTTGACGAGGACTCAAGGTTCGGGTCTTGTGAACAATCTTAATTTTATTTCATTTGAATTTATTTTGGCACATTAATATCAAGAAATGTCTGATTAGCTGAATGTCATTCCCTCCCTTATTATCATGCGTAACCATCTGGCGCGTGTGGCCACAGATGAGTGTAAGCTGCGGCAACAACGCCGTGATGAGCACACCTGCAGCTGCTGTGCCATTTGTCACAACCTTTGGCACTAATAACTTCACACAAGGCCAAAACAAAGGAATCACTAAACACAACATCTGCAGCATCAAATTAAAGGATGCCGGAACGACCACATCCGACTTTTATGAGGCACCTAAAAACACACCTGGGTATGTGAGGTGATGTTAAAAAAATGTTCAGCTCAGCAGTCTGTCTAACATTAGCTCGCTTTTAGCTTTATGGGTAACGGAGGTTTGCTGGATAATAAAGGCGTTTGCTAAATATTTAGAGAAGATGAGTGTTTGTTTGCTTAACACACACCTTGATGAATAACCTGCTTTGCCTTGACTGTAAAACTTACAGGGTAACTCAGTCATTCACTGCCACTGTTTCTTAACATTTAACCAAGACAATAAGCAGTTTTAAGCATTAGCAATTAACAATGGCTACAGGTTACAGGTGAATTGTTGATCATGCAACATCTCAGCCTTGTTCACTGGATTGGAAAGACAGGAAAGATGTGTTGTTCTACTAAGAAACTGTTACAGTGTGTTAAAAGTAAAAAAGGTCATAAACTGGAAACCAAGTGTCATGATAACATACTGCTTGACTCTGTTATTAAAAAAATAGATGACAGTTATTATTAAATGTCCAATAATATTAATACTATGTTCCTGTTGCTTCAAAGTTAATCCTCATCTTAATCCATATCTGTTTTTTTCCTTTAAATGGAGTTTTGCTGCACATAGGAAAATGTTAGCTATGTTATGTCATCATAGAAAGAGCAGCAGCTGGTCATATTTACAAAAGTGGTGTATAAATTAATTGCACTAAGGAATTATAGGGGCACCCAATCCCATAAAATACCATTTCTTTAATAATATTGATTTAAATTTCCATTAATATGCCCTTATTATCATGAGGGATCATTACTCGACCCAACATGGTATTTAGAATGAACTGTGAAGAGCTCTTTGTTTCTCAGACTCACATCCCAGCCAATCAAAATACTGCAGAAATATGATCTGAAATTTTGAATATAGATAAATTGACTATTAACTGTAAATCCTGCTGCTGCTCACTATTACAGCCCACTTATTTTGAGTTTGTTGTTCTTGCATCACACTCCATTACACCACTATTTTCATGTCAAATTTGCACAAAGCCACAGCAACCTGCATCACTGCAAACGTCATGTCTCACACATAGAATTAAACATTGCACATATGAACAGGATGGACAGGGGGTGAGGTTAGGGTGGGGGCATATCACAGTACATCTGATTATCTTCATCACATTAGCATTTCATTTCCATTAAAGCTGTATTGGCAATATTAGCTGCGATGAAGGAAAAAAAGGGGTTTGCTTGCCAGATTCTGGAGATGGTGCAGAGTCGTGTAGGTTTGCATGATGTGATCCCAGATTCAAGCTGTCGTATACTGAGCATCAGCTAAAAGTTTGGAGAGTTTTGTGCTGATCAGGAAGGACAAGCTTGATTAAAAAAAATGGCTCTTAATTGTGTTATGTTCCAGCAGACACTCAAAGTTTTACAACTTTTCCCCATCTCTGGGAGGCACCATAATCCCATCCAGCTCTCTGCCCCTGTTGCTCTTTATATCCCCTGTACTCTCTTCATTCCCAGGACACAGGGGATACTGGGATTCTCAGGATTAAAAAAAACACAGCAGGTGGGTGAGCTGCTTTGCAATGAACAGTCTCCCTTTTACACGTCAAAGAAGCTGAATCTGTTTCCTCTTTGAAGAAGCAGCTTAAGATGTTTTTTTTTATTCCTTTTTGCACTCCAATCGTTCCATAAACGTTTATTTAACCATGGAAAGTCAACTATAGGCATTCTCCAGCATCAGTCCCTTCATATTTATGCAGCTCTTCATTGCAGAGGCTTTAGTGCACACTTTTTAGAGTTTAGTCATTTGCTCAAGGGCATTTTGTAGTTTAAAGAAGACAGAATTTTACTTATTTACTTTTCTATCTTTTCCATTTATCACATTTTCCTTGTCGTTATGGTATTAACTGCTAAAATCCCAGACAGGCTATTTCTGTTATTTCCACACCAGAGGTCATAGTCCAGAATAAATCTGCTGGTCATCCCACTGAGATTGAAACAGCACTCCTCAGACTTCTCATCTAACACCACCATTAGGTCTCTGGGATTCACAGTGGAACGTCTTTACAGCCACTGGATGAATCTCCTTTAAATTTGAAAGGACATTCACACCACTCTCAGGATTACCTGTAATAACTTTGTCGATCTCTAGCTCTTTCCTTTAATCTGGCAACATCATCATCATCAGGTTGAAATTTTAATTTGTCAAACACTTTATGACCCACTTCTTGCAGAACTAATGACTTCTGTCTTGGTTTATTTTCTTTTGTTTTATTTTTCACAGCACAAAAGACCATTATTTCAGTCCTATATTGTAGCAGCTTGTGTGCATTTATTGATGTTTTCTTCCAACCGAGGACGCACGGGATGAAGGTGTGAGAAAACAGTCTCCTATAAAAGTACTTCCTGGACATTTCAAGCTGAGCACATTAGACTTAGCTTGTTGCTATGACTACAGCCAGGATGAATCCCTGTCCTGAGTCGGAGCTTGGTGGGCTCATCCGCAGGCAGACAGGCAGGTTGAACTCTCATTTCCTCTAGCATGTTCGACAGGACTGAATGCAGAAATAACACCAACCCTGGTGGTCCATATGGCTGGTTCTGGAAGGACCAGCTGCTCAGGGCTTTCAAGGCCATAATCTTTATTTCACACCCTGAGTGGGCTATTTTAATTTCTGATGAGGGACCGCTGGCATGAAGGCAAAAGAAGAACAATAAGTGGGAAGAGTGAACCACCTGTGTGCATCTACACTTTGTATTCTTGCAATCAGGGATGTTTTAAATACTGCATTTTGTTTCAAACCAACAAAAACACATTTGTTTTTATTCAGGCCTCTGGTTTAGACACGTACACATGAACAATTCTTCAAACCAACACAATAGCAAAGCCAATCACCTGTGATGTTATTCATGCAATGCTTCAGAGGAATGGGAAACACATTTTGTTCATAGTAAAGCCCTCTCTAGACTGCATTAGTATTACCAGGGGAGGCTGGTAATTTGATTTTGCCTATGCAAATTGGAAATTTCAGTCAGTCATCCAGGCAGCAAAATAATTTAGAAGGAACCTTGGCAATTCAGGAACAGGGCCATGTGTTTTGTATCACACAGCATCATCCACAGTTAAGCAAAGAAACAAAACTTTATTTTACCAACTCCCTCTTTGCACGAAACTCATCACTGGTGATTCTGCTCTTGTAATATGGTCACAGCTTCCATTTTACTAATTGTATGAAACACTTAAATCATTGGAAAATGGGATTAAAATGGCCCCAGATGGTCCAAAGTAACTCAAAAATTCCAGCTGAGTCTGTAATTTAGTCGGAAGTTTGACCTGCGCAGCCAAAGGAAGCCTGATAACTTTCCTCCACATTAAATAAAACTCATGTAGAACAAAGAGTGAGATGATAATTACCCATTACTGAATATCCTTTTGAAATTAATGCCACCTATGGCCACAGCTGACAAGACATATCATTGGTCTATACACAAAAAAATGCACGTAGCACAGACAAGCCGTGAAAAACGGGAAATTAATTTTGTTCACAGTTTCACATCCACTTTAGGATTAGTGGCCTCCAGCAGACAAACCATCACATGCCAGTCCGTCTTCAAACCAGTCCTTGAGAATTTGTCCTGAGGTAGAGCTCATACTCAGTATTACTTTGTGCCCCCTGGTATAAGACCCTGCACAGCCAGGGAGGATGATTTATGCTTAGACGGTTAAAAGGAGCATCTCATCTTCTACATGTAAGGCCTCGGTGGAATTTGACACGATGCTGAGTTTGCGTTGCTCCCGACTTAAAAAGACGTTAACACTTGTAGTCCCTCGATGAATTCTTCACTATGCTAGAAGCTTGTCTTTGATTTCAGTATCTATAGGTTTGTTGCAAAATTTGTATGGATATTAATTTTCCCCAGAGGATACATTTTATTGACATCCTCATCAATATCCTAGTGATGAACCCTTGAATTTTCCTCTGGGACAACCAGGAAGTCAACATTTTAGTACAGACAGGATATTTGGTACTGATATCCTTGATGTCTAGTGGATGAATCCAAATGAGTTTGGTGACCCCTGACCTTTTTCTTCTTGTACAACCTGCAGACCTTTTTTTTTTTAAATGTGATATTTCTCCATCTACTGAATTAAATACTTTATGGCTGAGTAACTGCTAAGCCATATTCCCATGGGTCCTACTTCATATTTTAGAAAATGTTTGCATGCTAAAGTAAAACTATTAACATGGTACCTGCTTTTCGTAGCTGTGTTAGCATCATCATAGCAGATACATCATCATCGTATAAGAGGGTTTTTGATTGCCTTCAGGGCAAAGAAGAAAATCCAGGTGCATTCAATATAAACTCTCAAAATTCAGTTCAATCTCTCGTAGGCTTTAGACTCCAAATTTTGTTTTAATCATGTTTATGATGCTGAGATTATTGCTTCACTGCCTTCTATCTATACTGTTTACATACTTTAAAACTTCATGGTTTCCTCAGTCTAGAGGTGATTTCAGGAGATTCTCTGGTGGTTGTAAGTAATTAACACTCAGTCATAAAGTGAGTCAATCCACAGGAACTCAACGACAACTTTTTTTAGAGTTAGTTTATTTTGAGTGTATCACTGTATATGAGATCATTTTTTAAATGTTAAGAGTGCTAGTCAGCATGAAATGTTATTTTTTCAACCAGGTAAACTCATTACCTAGAGTGTCTTTTGGTTTTTAATACAAAAGACACGCTCACAAAAAAATGACATTTTTTTCAGTATCAGCAGGCAAATGTCTCACATTTGTAAGAAAATCCAATTATGCTAATGCTAATTCAAACTTTTAATAAGAAAAAAGCTGTATTTAATAGCCAAATCCATTAACGTGGTGCTGATTGTTTCCAGGGACTTTTCTCATGACTAGCAGGATGCTTGTTCAGGACAGTTTTCTATTCATTACCATGGCCCTTCATGTCCTTTTCAGTTTAAACCCTTTGACAGTATAAATGACCCCCCTAAAGTGTGAATGACACCTCTCAGCCTGCAGATATAACTATATGCAAGCGTCAAGGCAGGATTGGATTGAAAGTATCGTATTGCATTAGTCAGTAAGTAACCACACGCGATCTGCCTGTGCTCTCTAGAAGACAAACACACACTTGCATCTTGTCCCCATCCATGCATTAGATGCTAATAACAGCATTACAGAGTGTACAGATCTGCCTATTCATCCTGAACCCATATTCCCCTCCTACTAATGGACTGTCACATGAAAACACACAAAGAGGCGATCTTTTATTAATGGCAGTTTTTTTTGCTCTCCGGTGGGAAAATGTTGTTTTGCTGTCAACTCATCCCTCTTCCCTGGGCTTATATTTGTGGAGACAGCTCCCAATTAAACACAGCAGACACTGACACATATCAAAATAATGCATGCCAAGAACTGGCTGAAATTGAGAAAGTTGCAGCTAAATCTTTCATTTCGGTTTTGTGATGTGGACAGAATGAGGCGAGGGGAGCACAGCGCACAGAAAAGGCAAAGATGTATGTTCACAGGCAAAAAAATGAATTAGCCCAACCCTTGTCCATCCTGCTCTGTATATGTATTACTTTTCCATGCACAGATCAAATGAATTTATTACAAAACAAAACTGGATGTGGATTCATTGATTAACCGCACACAGTAGTCTGTCATAAAAATTGAATTCATTCATGTTGGGTTTTCCTGGACTACATTACTAGGGACCGGTCAATAAAGCTTAAACATTTTTTTTTCCTGTTTCTTTTCTCATCAGCATCAAAACAAAAAACCCCTCCAGCACCTAAACCTCAGGAGTAAATAAATCTAACTCTACAATGCAAAGCACCACAGTGGAGCTATACAAAAGCATTTAACTCAGTGGGAACAATTTGTACTGCAGGTTATGAGAAGCTGAGAAAGGAATAAGAAAAGAATAAATGGGGAAAAAAAATTAAAAAGTTCTAAAAAACTTTGTAACATGATATTTATCATTATATTTTTTTGTTTTTAGAAGTGATTCCTAATTCAGGATGTCTAATGGAAACAGAGACCGCACACTGTGGTAGCTAAAGCAGAGAAAAAATAATTATGCAGGTCTTTCAAGATCAGGGTCACATCCAAATACCAAAAGTGAACTACTGCATTAATTTTGGCAAAACAAGCAGCCATTTTTAAAGCCCCAAGAACTGGTTCCTGTGATGGGAAACTTTTAGCTAACAAGCATTATTTGCATTATACATGTCATGACCTCCACAGACTCACATTAATCGGTGGTTACAGATGTTCAGTAACTTTGTTTCTGGTTGCACGTAATCATAAAACAGCGCTTTTTTAAGGATATTAAGCCCACAGCCTCGCCAAACACCCTATGCCAATTTTTTAAAGGTGTTATATGACATTTAAATTCTCTTCTCTCTGCACCTCAGATGCACTGCACACTCCTCTATCCAGCAGCATTATTCAAGGTTTATGCTAAATTTTCCTGAGCGAAGTTAAGGTGCTTAAGCGTAGGTCCAATAATCTGCCAGTCAGGAAAACATGACAACACGTAGCCAAAGAAAATCGAAATAATCCTAATTTAACTTTGTGCTTTGCTGACCTGATTACAAGTTACCTTTCCTTACAGGACCGAGACAGAATAAAACAGATTACACTCCGGCACGGAGAAAACAGTGGGAGGCTGTGCAAATAATTCAGTTGATATTTGAGTTTGAATAATGCATTTCATAATCAGAAGTGGAACATGAAGACTAGTGGGACTTATTGTATATATTATCACAATATGGATGGAATTCGCCAACAGCAGTCCTGAAGTTCATCAACTATGGCACATCACTAAGAGGATGACCTGCAGTGCAACAGAGCCGCCTTTTTTTATTGTTTACTCTGTGATTTATGCCGTTTTCTGTGGAAACACGAATGTCAGATGCACTGTAAAGGTTTCGTTTTTATTACAGAAAAAATATGGACACATATGCATTTACCCTAAAGCTACAGAAATGATGTATGCATGCTTGGGTTCTTGTTTTTTTTTTGTTTTTTTTTTGCTATTTCAAAGTAGTTTCCATTTTGCCTCAAAACACAGATTTCATAAGCAGCAGAATTAAACAAACAGATGCTTTAATTGTTAAACAGATCCTAAAGCTTCTGTCTGAGCGAGAAGAGGAACCATCTGAAATTCCTGACAGCATGTTCAAAGTGCGTCCCCTGAGACACTTTTGTTCCATACATACTTTGAGGATTTCTGAGTACAAAATCACCATTTGAAACTTTCAATCTGTATTCTATTTAAAGTGAGATAAAATGGAAAAAACACTTTGATTCATTAACCAGGTTTTATTGCACTGTTCTGCTGATGTGTTAAAGTTATTTGAGCTAATGAGATGCATTTATTTTGCACTGGTTGTGAAGATTATTACTTCCCTGAAATAACTTGAACGCATGTGTTTCATTATTTATTTTGTTGTATTGTTTGCTGTAAATGTGGATTACATTCGCTCTGCAGTTGCACACAATTTGGCTGAGTTAATTATTCCACTGGTTTGGCTAGTATGTTAACAACAAGACAGAGAGCAAAACAGTCAACAAGAAATTTGACCAGAAGCCTCGAGATTTTGTAGTTTTGTTCTGATTGGAAACGTAAATGACCACATGTTGTCTGTAAAAGTCCTCAGAATGAGTTTTGAGATTTTCTGCTGTCTGCTCGATTCATTATCACAATGTGCATGTTTATGGCCTGATAGCTGATTTTACTGAAAAGCTAATCACAGCTCAGAGCCTCATGTACAACTGTTGTTGGTCAAAGAACATTAGTGTTAACTCTTTGATGAGATGGGGCTCATTATGAGGAAGCAGCAGATTTTTGATTCTATTCCTCCTTAACCTCAAGTCAAATATCTTAAATCTAAACAATCTTGGGTCCTGGTTTTTCCCTCAGTAAAAATGAATGTTCAGGTATTCCCATTCTTTACCATTGTAATAACTAAATCATAAATCACAAAACATTAATGTATAAATCCTAAAATGATATGATTCGATCTCTTTAATGACCAGAAAAGATTCTTTGCAAGACTGTCTGTTCCTGCTACAGATGATGGACAAAAGCAAGGGCCAGTGAGACTAAACTGCATTATTCTTGTGTTGATAATGAGCGATTTTCAGCAAGCCATTTGCTTTCAGAGATGAAACGGTTACTACCATGACCACAGCGAGTGTTTTTAATTAGCAAAGGGTCAACTCGGTGCGTGCTACATAAATGAAAGCAAAAGGGATATCCATGTATGACGGTTTACAAATAAAAAAAGTACATGAAATAGCAATTTAAAATGTAATTAAAAATAATAAGTAATACAGAAAGAAAATACCAAGTATGTATTGTATATAAAAACAAAACAAAAGTTGTTGTGACATTAAAGTTTATTTCTTCTGGCACACAGAGAAGACCAAGGAACAAAGTTTCACCACTAGAGGCGCTTTGTGCATCAATAAAGCATCTCATATCCACCAGAAATGAGTGTTGGTCCCCTTCCAGAGTTATAATGCAGTGAATAGAGTTCAAGTTGAAGAGCTCATTCTTAGTTACATTGACAGGTTATACACATTCCTTTATCCTGTCCAGACATTTTTCACTTTTATTTAGTCAGTTAATCAAACCTGAGTGAGCACTGAGGATGAAATAAATGGGAAACACGTAGCATTCTAAATCACAGAGAAATTGATTAACTCCAGGGATGAATTATACTGAAAATATAGTTAAATATTGTTTTATATATCCTTTTTTCAGCAAAGTATTCTGGAGAGATTTTTCAGAAATCTGACCTGAGTTTGTGCTTCTCATGTATTATGATTAGATTCTACATTTTCTGAGCACGTCATTTTCCAAAAATAACTGTCTGAAAATTTTTAAAACGACACAGATCCTTACCAACACTTACTGTTTAAGTCATTTCATGAATCCTAAAATATGTTCAACCATTTGGATAAATGCTAATGGATAAATACAATACCAGTCTTGGTATTTGTGTTTGTAAAATTAAATGCACAGTTCTGTGACTCCAGTGTAATGATTCTACATGAGAGGCTCAACCTTAATGAAACCATGTTGATGTCAGAAATGCGACTGAGTGAGTGATTTTTATGTTGATGGCACCAGGAGGTGCCTCTTTCTTTGTCTTTTCAATCACACAGACAGCCTTTTCTCCCCTTTTTGCTCCTCTGTTTATTCTAAACAAACCCCTCTTGACTTAATATTGCCTTCTGTCAATCCCCGTTAAAGTCACAGAAAGCATTTACGTGAAAATAGTGCACATCATTACTTTAAGTGTGCCGGCAACATTTCAAAGAGAAAACTCGTAAGGAGGCTCAGTTTGCGGCTGTCTGTTGAGCTGACAGTGGTTGGTCGTGTTTATTATGTATAAGTAAAGACGGTTATCTGACAGAAAGCTATTTTCCTTCCCAGCGTGAATGACGCATTGATGGTGTCTGTTTACCTGAATCTTATGATGATGAGTTCGGCTTCTCTTTATCCTTTAGGCTAAAGGGATTGTTCGACAGTATATCAATAAAATGACTATGAGCCTCATCAGAGTCTATTCATAAAGAAGTATGTAAACAGAAAAATAACTTGTATCTGTGCCATTAAAGCTCTGATATGACAAATTGACAGTTTACGACATAATAATACAAATGTACATGCTTGATGCTTAATAGAACAACAAATACTGTACAATGATGCCATAGACAGAGCTATATGGATCACTCACATCTATCTGTAGTAAATTCTTCCTGTTTGTGGATAACCTGCGATAATACCAACCTTTTTCTTAATCGAACATATATATTTTTTAAATTACATCTTAGTTTGACAGTCAGAGTTTGTATGTAGAGAAATAGTAGAGAAACTGAAAGTTAATTTCATTTCATTTTCTCAGGTGTCACGCATGACAAGTCTTATAAGTGCTTGAACAAAATTAGAAAAATTTAAGTCTTCAATTTCAATGACAAAATGGGCAAATTTCATCAGCTGAAAACATGAAAAGCTGCAGATTAGCTTCTGAATGGATAGCAATAGTAATAATAATACATTAAAGTAACAAAATTAAAGGAAAACTCCAATGACAGTCAGTATTTTCTTCAATAGTCAACAAATTCTAAGCGAAGACTCACAATGAACTTATAATAATCACAAGTAAAGCTTAAGCCACACTATATTTATGCTTGTTTGACTTAATTTTACTGAAAAATCAGAGTCCCTTCCTACTGAGATGTAAAGAAAAACAACTTCTTATCTCTAGAAGTTGATGGAATTGGGTGGAAATAAACATATAATCTGGGAAAATTGTAACACAACAACAGTTTGTGATCCTCTCAGTATTTGTCGACAATAACCAAAAAATACAAACAAAAGTTGTGAATGCTTTTATGACATTTTAAAAGTTTGTGATTTAATCTGGGTTTTTTTATGATCTGAAGGAAATGGCAAAGCAAAAGTCATTGCTGTCGAGTCAAAATGTGCAACAAAACATTAAAGATTCAAACTGCACTTCAAAGAGCGGGATAAGTATTTCAGCTGTCTTCTAAAGTCAGTGAAGATACTCCTGACCTTCAGGTTCTAAGCCTTTAATTCATTCATTCCTTTTGACATTTGTTTAGTTAAAAAAAAAAAAAAAACTGTATATATTTAATGTTGGAATCTTTTGAAATATGCTCCTGGTAAACTTTTAATCATATTCATGAGCTTTTTTTTTTTTTTAAAGGATTTGAAAAATGTCAATCTTTGCTGTTGTGACACACCTCAATGCACCGAGAAGGATGAATCAACAATACAGCCGACTAATACACGGTTAGTGTCAGTCACTCTTCAGCTGCATCGCAACCACTTCAGGTCTCTACTTTTCAAACCTGCCAGGTTGAATAAGAAGTGAACATAATACATTTCCATCAAGGTGACAGGCTTCTTGCTTTTTTTTTTTTTTTTTTGCTGGTTTCATTAAGACCGACCTCAGCCTGATGTGTCCAATGTGAGGTAGCTGTAATCTTTTCATTTCATTTTCTAACAGTGGAGACACATGAAAAAATAATCGAACACTGGTCGGTGCATCATTGAAGACCACAGGGGACAGAGGAGACCTCACGGTGGTTAACTATTTAGTGAATGTCTTTCTTGTAGCGAAATTGCTAATAGAACAAAGATAAGATGATGATTTATTGATGAAACTTTTATACAGATAGTCACTTTAGAACATCAGTGTATTGCTTGAACAGGGATTTAAGCAGACTCTTCTGTGCAGGTCAGGGACATCTATATGGTGCATTTGGAGCATCGGTACTTTAAATCAACTGTGGATAATGTGTTATAAAGAAAAAAGCTTTAGATTGAGAACAGAGCAATGGAGAGTGGAGATGAAATCCTGAGAAAGTGATGCACTTCAGAGGGGAAAAAAAGTGAAATGAAAGAAACTTAAGCCCTCTCACTTTTTTTTTTAAAGTGGCTAAGACGAAAGAAAACAAGGACAAGTGTTTTTAGCTCGGTGGATCTGATTTATAATGAAAAGATTTTTTTTGGCAGTGACTTTCTGAAAGGGTTTGGAAGAAAAAAGGAGGTGATTATAGCTGCTCTTCTGTACAGTGTATGTGCTTTACATGTGAATAATGACTTTTTTGAAGCTGATTTTTGAAGATATGCGTACAGATACGGGCAGGCTGCAGATTTTTCTCTTTAAATTATCATGAGGCACACATTAATGCTCAGTGTAAAAGTTATGTGTAAATCTTTAAGTATTTTATGCTTTAACTTTTCAAAAGAATCTTTGGAGATATAAAGTTAACATTAAACTCTGGTGTTTTGATGTTTCATGGGAAACAAGGAGGATTTTTTTGTCAAAATTATATACTGCTGTGATCATAGGACGACTGCTTTTGTCTCCAGGTTTCTGTTGATGAAGTAAACTTGTCTCTGAGTAGTATTTTTCCCCTTATTCCTAACATAAAAAACAGATAAGATGCAGAGGACACTGAAGATTTTTTCCTGATGGAAAAACTGGTTTGATATAAGAAAAAATTGACTGAACCTTTTTCAGTTCTCAGAGCTCAGTAAGAGTCATCAAAATGTTTTATTATTTTCTAGGATAAACTCTTAGATTACATCCAAATGGCAGCAAGATAACCATTTTTGTCATTGTTGAGCCGGATAATAGTGTATTGGCGTCATATAAAGGGAGACGTGATTAAATAACACTCGTGTCGGACCTCATGAGGACTCTTTAGAATGACATTGGTAAAATAGCAGTGATGGTTTCTCATTATCAGGTTGCCACTTAAAAGTGCTGGAGAAAAGCATCACTTTTTATTTTTTACCTTTTGCTGATCTAACCCGTGTTCATTTTATCTTTATCTTGAGAGTAACAACATAATGAACACTCTTGGAGGAGCGATATTGAAAACTACCAAATGGCCCTTTGAATATTATTGTTACAACAGCTCATAATGTTAATACTTGTAATAGATCTTGGTAGGGCTTTTAACATTTCAATTAGAACTGTATTTTAATAGCTTTTCTCGTTGCGCCACATTTCTGCATCACAGGCGTTTCACAGATGCACATCTTCAAAACCACTTACTGTACAAATTTAAAGGCAGAATAAGTTTCAGCTCCCAGACCCCCCTGTGTTATAAGCAGGCAGTATTAAGTGGTGCAAGAGTTCAAGTCACGGAGAAGTGACAGTGTTATTGTAATCCTGAAGTAATCATGTAAGTAAGAGACTAAATAAATTACTAAAACAATGAATCATTTGAACAAACTGACATCATTTAAATAAATCATCACAGTCACCTGGAAACTCAAAAACATAATGAGTATTTATGAGTAAAGTTTTTTTGGGTTATTTTTAAAACACATTTGCTGAAATCTCTTGCTGCTGTTTCATAATCATAACCTCTTCTTAAACAATGAACATTTCTGATTTTTTTTCTTTTCTTGGGGGCACCTCTCTATGCCCAAGAGAGACATCCTGCTGTTAAGAGATAACTTCTTTTTACTTCAGAAAAACCTATTACCAAAAGGCATCCACCAAACATAAAAGTAAGGACAACAGCCCTCCGTCGCACTTGGAGATAGAAGATGAAAGCAGTTTCTCACATTGTGGAGATTTTTATTTTATTTGTGGAATATTTTGTAAAGGTTCTGGCATTAAAAGTGCAATGTGATAAAGTAGAGGCTCCCTCAAAAGCAGAACTTTCATTTGCTTTTTTTCAATATGTTATAAACTGTAGATTTTATTTGCTGAGGTGACTTTTCCCACAGTTGCTCTCTTTTTTGTTCTAAATAAAAGTGTAAATCATCACCTTTTCTGGCTTAGAGACAGCACAAGCACGGCTGTCAGCTTTGTGGTCATTCTACCAGAAGCTTGGCACAAAGTTACTTACTTATAAAATCCTCAGTGAAGGACAACAGATAATTAAATCTATGTAATCTGGCTCCATCTGTATGATTTAAAACAAACTATGTAGGTAAGGCAGTCACGCTACTGACTACAATGCTGCTGCTGCTGCTACTTTGCCTGACATGGAATGGATTATGATAAATACAAGGCTGGGTATAATCCTCGCCCACTCACCAGCAGCGTGTGTGATTTTTAAACCGCAGGAAAGTCAAATATTAAGATTGCTGTGCCATCAGCTGAGCGAGAGGAGCTTCTAACTAAATGCATCGCAAGCAAATGAAGCTACTGTAAAAGTGGAAGTTAAACCAGTGAGCCCACCCTTGCTTAGCATTCATGACAAGGTCTTACGTTTTCTTTTCAGCCCTTCAGTGCATGAGTTAGTTCCCTTTCTTTTGTGTTTGGTCATCAACCAATCAGTGCTTTTCTTTTTGTTTCTGGTTCTTCTGAAACCAGTTACTCTTCCATCTTTAAGCACTTTAAAAACTTCCTACTTGATCTGTTCATTTCATATTTATTCTGATGTTCAACAGCCGCCATGTCACAGTGACGATGACAGGCAAGTCACCAGAAGAAGAAAAAAGGCCACTACATTTGAGATGTTTCACCCTTTTCCATGTTTATGAAAAAAAAAAGAGTTCATGGTAATTGCCTCAGCCCATGGAGTGATGTCTATAATTCATGTCATCCGTGATACCTTGGATTCAAATAAAGATCAAGGTCGGCTACTGTTGATCGTTCCATAATTTATGTGAAATTATTAATTCAGAAACTTGTTTACAGTTTCATGGCATGCTCAATTTACAGGAGCAGTTCTTCCGTCGTGGTTCAAATAAATCCATTCCTCATGTGTGCGAGCGAGTGAATCATCGTGGCTTTTTTTAACATTGCACAAATCCAGAAAATCAAATTGAAATATCAGTTGGCACGTCGAGCAGTTCTGCTCCCTCTGTCCCTCCTCCTGCTGCACAAAGTGCAGTCCCACCGTGTGTTGATGTTCAGCCACAGGCTAGTCAGCTGTTGGCCTCCTTTTTTTTTTTTTTTTTTTTTTTTAAAATGGCCTAATTTCCAGCCAGAATGGAGGTGTTTTGAACCTGAGGATAAACACTCCTACTACATCTGCGCACGGTTTTCTGCTCAGCACTGTTCCAACTTGTGTCTTGCACTGCGGAGCTGCAGCCACACGTTACATCACATTGTGCTTTCTGAATGTATCTCACATCTGGAAAATGTACAGACTCAGCTGGAAAGGAGCCAGGTACTCTAAACACTGCGCCAGTAACAGCTGCACGGCAGATCTCATCACATCATGTGATGCTCCCATGAGGAATCTCTGTCTTGAAAATTTCATAATTAATGGGAATTTCTCCAATTTAGATAAAATTCAAAATTGAATGCTTGAATACTTTCCTAGTTATTAGACTGGGAGTTTAATTGCATGCATTATTTCTTTATTTCTTTCAGAAGTAGTAGTAGTAGTGTGCAAAATATTTTTGGTCCCAGTCGGTGTGTGTGTATA
>JAPZDV010000023.1:20898691-20910218 GCA_029814665.1 Acanthurus lineatus
TTTCCTGTTTTTATTTTTTTTAGCCCCTGTCCCACTGAAAGTGTTTACACCACAGCCACAGTGATGGGAAAACCAGACAACACATAGCAAACAATTTATCAAAAATTAAAGAGCTAAAGGGCTAAAAATAGCAAAGGCTCCCTGAAAGATTGCCAGCATATGTGTTGACGTGAAATGTCCACAGTGAAATCTCATCAAACAGAATCTATTTTGCCGCCTGAAATGATTACAAATACACGTGCAATAAATTAATTAAAGTGAGTGTTTCTCTGCTTGAAATGACCCTCAAATATTCATCTACCGTCCGGGTGGCCCTACTCAACGGGGTGCTCCTGTCCATTAACACATTAAATCACTATTAACACATAAATGTGCAAACACGGGATCGCACAACAGATCAGAGCATCCACATCAACTCAAGAGAGATTCACTGGTGACTGAGGCCAACAGTGTTGTGTAAGAATGCATCAAAAAGAGCAGGTTCACTGAAATGTACTCATGTTGTCTGTGAACAGTGAACTGAATCCACTGGCAACTAATAAAAGCAGAGGTGAGCCCTATTAAATCCTCTGAGAGTTAATGACGCTCATACACTGTTTTTATGATAGCCAGCAGCAATTTTAGCTGTAGCTGTTTCATTTTTATTTTTTCCAGAATTGATCTGGAAAAATCACGACACACCCACTTGTACTAGTTGCCTTTGTTGGTTGGACTGATAAGGTTTTTTTTTTTTACGCATAAGGAGTGATATTGATTATCTTTTGGGTCAGAATATAACCTTTTGACCTGTTACAAGAATTATCTGCAAGTAAATGATGATCTCAAGAAATGATTAGGAAAAGTTGAGACCATTGATCACCAGTTCTTTCACCTCTATTAACATAAACAGAAGAATAAATGCAAGTTATTTTTTGTGGCCTGTGAAACCAGGTCAGAATTGTAAAATAATTCATTTTTACCTGTGCAGGTTGAACTTTGAGTCTGCTCTTGCACAATGCTGGAGGCCACTAACTTAATCTGCAAGGAATGGAGAGTTATGTCTTGTGAACTCAGCTGAAGAGGTTCACATCGGAAACATCCGCCACAAAAGAAGAAAAACAATAATGCAGCGTTTAATGAACACCAGAGTTGTCTGCGGCTAGAATGTTGTACATTAAACGCAAGTTTATAGCCAATACTAAAGCACCTTTTTTGTTAAATTTGGCAACAGAGCTTGTTATGCAGGATGGTGATCTAGGATGCAGTAAATTTAATGCACCATGTGTGAATAAATCTCAAGATGCAACCAAATCCAAGGGTACGAGTGCTAAGTATCCTGCAAAGGTCAGGTGAATGATTATCCTGTCGGAGGCACAAGCAGCTCTGCAACATTTCACTACATTCTGCTGAACTGTTGATCACAGCTGGAAAAATCACAGGACTATACATTTTCCCTGTTTTCCCCTTTTTCTTCTTTCACATAGTAGTTTCACTCCGCTGCTCAGCATTTATGAATTCCATTAATAGATTGTTTTCTTTTTTTCCCTCACAGCATCAAATCAATCTGCCATTCTCACTGACACACAACATTTGTTTTGTGCTTGAGGTGTTTGAAAAGAAACAAACGGGGAATTGCCCATCACCTCGCTGTGAAGTCTCTGGAAATCTGCTCATTCTCAATTGTATCCACTCTTGTTGATATCCATTCTCCTAATACACCCATATCAAATGAAGCAGTGCAGTATAATAGCACTGAGTTGGATGACTGCCGTTACTTGAGCAGCAAAATAAATATATTCCTCGCTCTTTTAGATGGAAATTTAATCAATTGAAAACTGGTAGGGGGTAAATTATTGAATGCTTCCCTGCTTGACCTAATTTAAATACAGAAATGGTATAATTTGTAAACTTTACACGACATCTCACATATGAGATGCAGACTTCTTTACTTCAAGACAAGCAGTATTATCCTTATCAGACAGAACTTAAATTAGCTTTAGATTTATAGTTTAGGACATAACATCAAGTCCCAAATTGATTTCTTTAATGTAAAGAACATTCACTTATTGCACTGACGGATGTGATAAGCTACGGTCGAGATGTTAATCTGTTCCACATTAATATCCCCATTGAATCAATATTGAAGTTCTGAAGCTGGCTCGAAAAAACTGATATTTTTAATTCCTCCGTCAGTGACACAAAGACTGTAGCGTCCCTGGACTCCATTTTTAATGATCTTGACAAACACTTATAGATTTGTTTTTCTCTGTGAGTGCCAGAGAGAGAGAGAGAAGAGAGAAAGTAGTGATATATAATACATAATGTTTGGCACATCAACTGAAATATAAACCTCACATTAGAATTTGTCAAATAAATGGGAATTTTAGTCGCATAAAAATAAATAAAATTCCATTAATTTATTTCCATCTGCCTTCACTTCTGATCTATGAAGGTGGGATTGGGGCATTTAACAGATGTTCTTCATTATGCCGTTGTTTATCCGGCACATCTAGCCTTGGGCTTCGGCACATTGAGCAAAGGGCTGATTCCACTTATTGGATACACCGGAACAACAAACCTATTAAAATTGTGGTATGAACAACAGTATTACAAGCCCAGAGGTGACAATTTCATTACTATTACTATGCATTTGCAAGACAGCCAATGACAAAGCAAAATTGTGGCCCTGTTCCTTTGGACTGATCATTACTCCACAGTTTGGTTGGTTAACTGAACTTGGAAGCGCACACTGCAGGCAATATCTTGTGTTTTCCGGTAACATTGTGATCTCCTCACAGTCAGAGGAGGAGAGAGGCTATAAAATCTGACAGCCTGCAGCTGAAGCTTTTCAGGGTAGACAAATATAAGTTTTCTTCTTTTAAAACAAATGGATTCTTTATTGGAAAAAACAAAGAAATAAAAACAAAATAAAGAAGAGCAAAACAAAATAAAAAGCAAAAGCAGACACTCTAAATTTTTGGTAAATATTTGTGGGTGACAATGTTATACTGTCAAACTTCTGGAGGACAAAATCAACTAGTTTCCCAAACTGGACCTTTGATTTTTCACAGAGGGATCTCTAAATCTCTTAGATCACATCCCCAGTGATATTTCAGGAAGCTTCCATGCTTCCAGACATCCTTTTTCTTTTAGCCACAGCAAGGAGGACACCCTCACACTATGGTCAGTACACTCTACGTGTAGTGTGGTGGTATCTATGGTCCTGTACACTGGAATGAGATTTGAGGAAATATGCACAGCAGTTTCATGGTTAACACTGTCCATTCTTGAGATTATCTTCTGGATATGTCAGGCTCCTTCATTGAGTCTGTGTTTGCCAGGTTGACTTGTGAAAAGTGCGGTGGGAATGTGGAGGTGGAGGTGCTGGAGAGCTATGGTAACTATAGTTGGTCAGAATCAGTAGACCAGTCTGATGACTTGAGGTTTTAGGACAGACATTCAATGGTCTTTGCCCGCTGTACCCACAGAATCCACAAGAAGGTTAAGTCTGTGTGAGACAGAACAAAGGTTACAATATTATAACCCTAGTTCTATGAGCATAAGCGGAGCCCTACACATTTGCCCCTAAATTGCTTGCTGAAGGTGGTTGCTGGATGGCAGGCAGCTGTGTTTCTTTTTATAGGGAATTGGGGGTATTTAGGTAGCGATATCCTGATTGATGATGAAGCATACAAACACTTTCAGTGGGCAAATTCATGTAAGTTTGAGGATGAATTTTACCATATAGTCCAATAGATTATTGTAACAATAGTTATCATGGTTAAAGGTCTACTGGCTAGTCTTAATTCACTTTGAGGAAAGTGGTTTCTGTAATAGCTCCAGATCCACATTATGCACAAAAGCATATCACAGTGGACTACAAAGTCTCCCCTTGACTACAAACCCCCCTGCAGTTTAAAAAGGTATGTCTGGCTGCTCAGGTAACTAGGGTGTTAAGGTGTTGAATAGAGGCTATAATCCAACACTGAATTACTGTATTTTCCATGTGTTTTATGACATGCCCACTTTTCAGGGTTTATATTGAATCTCTTCCAACATCCTGTCCTGTCTGCATTTCTTATTTCCTTACTAACACGTTACAATATGGAAGCTTGATCCTCTACAAATTCAGTTTTATCTGGACTGTAATCAGGATTAAAAATGATGGTCTGTCATTGTCGAGTTTTCATAACTTTAAATCAAAGCTGTTAAAAAGCAGCCTCAAGTGATTTTCTTTTCCCTCTAATTCTAGGCTTTACATCTTACACTTCTGAATACTAACAGTACTCCATTTATTTGTATTCATCCAGAGCTGGTATATTACTGTTTCCAAAGCAAGTTTTATGAAAATCTTTTTATTATTATTATTTTCAGGTATAAAAAATAGACTTAGCTGTCTTTGGACATAAATTTTATTTTAAAAAAAAATTATAGTTTTTTAGTGGGCCTACATTTCCCTCAACGTGAATTTGTGATTATTCAAATTATGACATTAATTGCCCTGACATGGGTATTCGACAGTGGAATTCAAATTAACAAAATAGCTTTCCAAATGCATATTAAGGATACACAAAAAAAAATTGTATTACTTTTGCCCTTTTTATTTTCATTTCATCATGTGTCAGAAATGTGTTTACAAGCACTAAAGCAAATCAGAAATGATGAACAGGCATGAAGGCTTTTCAGTGGAGCTTTCAGTCTGTAGGCAAATGTCATATCTTAATGTGTTCATGTGTGTCAGGTAAATTCAAATAGTTTTTCAGCTCTTGTTTGGCTGATCATGTATGATGCATCATTGAAATTTTATCATATAATAAATACTCAGAGATGCCAAAACCATTGATTTTTTTTTAATGAATATTGCGCATTGCTCACATTGTGTTGCCCTAATTTTGCATTGTTGCTTCGTATGTTCGGTTTTCCCTCTTGAATCTCAGACAAACACTGTGTTGGTTCCCTTCATGAATATCAAATGAGAATGAATACTAATCAATTCCCCAAGCAAGTCTCTTCAGAGTGAGAATAGATTCAAACTGTAAGATGTCATGATGAAGAGCAACATCCCTACTATTCCTACATCTAACATGGTTTCCCACATCTTAAAGAAAAACAGTTTTAGGTCTAATTAGCTGGCAAAGGAGCAGATACACACCTCTGACCTCACTCTTGACAAAGCAAAGACTTTAGTAAATCTAACTTTGCCAGAAAGTCGGTTATGTGGGCCTTATTTCCCACATTCGCTGGTTTTATTGAATATGCTGATGCAATCTTCTGCCTGGAATTTCAGATAACACCATGGAGCCAACTGGCAGGGGAAAATTTATTCAAACTTCAATCAAACTGCAAACACAGAAAATGGAATCACACAGCTTTTGAGAGGTGCTAAATTTCATTCATCACTGTTAGAACAGCACTAACGGCTAATAACAAACAACAAAAATGCTGTTAATACACAGTCGATTTTGGTGCTAAAAACTTTCCAACTCTAGCAGGAGTACCATAAAGGCTCAAGTTTTTTTTTTTCTATAGGAGGAGATTTAAAATGCTGGCTTTAATGCATGAGTTCTGTGAGACTTTGCATAGTGTGTGTGGAGAGGTGCTTACTGAGGGGTGGAGGATGTGAAGTTGTCTGGCTGCTTGGGAGACCTTGCGTGCTGCTGCACCCAGTAGGAAGCTAATGACCAATGCACACCAGCTATGCAACAAGGATCTCCAAGACTGCACTCCGGCTCTCTCTGGCAGTGGGGATTTTCTCCAGTAATTGAAGCTGAAAGTGGGTACACATACCTTTGCAGGGGGAAAAAAATGGCTGAAGTGAGATGCTGGAGTTCATGCTGAAATAAGAGCATTTTTATTTTGTTTATATTGGTGTAATTTAACTATTAGCATTCTCATTATCTGATAAAAAAAACATATTTCACATAAAGATACAACATACCTTTTTTAAGCTTACATTATGTTTCATGTTATTTCTGCACTGTTTTCAAAGAATCCAAAGGACCACATGTTTGCAGAAAGCTTTGCAGATAAATTAGCATGTTCAGTGTTTCTGTTAATGACCCAAGAGCTATTTAAGTACGTATTCATGTGACATTGGTTTAAAAGCTGAAAATTTAATGATTCTATTAATGCAGATCCTTTAAAGATACAATCAAAACAGCACTCTTAATCAACACCTTTTGTACTAATTAGGTACACCTTTGTTTGACGAATCAAAAAGTCTACTGCATGCTCCCTTTAACTTCAGTCTTTCTCCCACACAAACCGATAAGTAATTAAACACAGGTTACACTTCAAGAACTGCAGTGATTGTGTTATTGTCCATGGTGCTGTCAAAGAAGCTTTCACAATTTGCTGAGGAATAAACCAATAAACACTTTCTACTCTAAATCTAATCATGTACTGATCATACAGTGTATTCATGAACTGTGCTCGGAGTATTTATCAGCTCTCTGGAATCCGGCTGCTTCTGAATGTGTTCAGATTATGCACATAATTCAGTGGTGGCCATAGATCTTTTGGTGGCTGCAGGGGAATTTCAATGAATTTAAGAATATGAACAAGCACCAAGTCATATTGATGCATGTGGAATTGAGTTGAATTACAAGTGCAATTTAAAAAGATGGAATAAAAAATAGAACATACAGCGTAAGCTGCTGCATCACTGTTTAGATGTTTACCTTCCACTCCTGAGTTAGCATGTTGCTGTGTCTGTACTGGTTTTACATGTTATGATGAGCATTGAATTATTAAAGTTGATTTTTTTCTTTTACGACCTCACCTAAGGCAGCAGGTTTACCTACAGGGAGCCTGTGAAGAAGGATCCATTTTTATCTGCTGAATTAAGGAGAGAGTTGTGGGTGGTCACAGTACGGTGGCAAGGCATGGACTGGAAATATAATGTTTTTGAGCAGCAGACCCCGTTGGCATGTTGAACAGATGTGTTGCACTTTCAGCGCTTTTAGCACAGAGAAATGTAACAGATGTAGAGCCTTCCATTCTGCAAAACATAATGCCTGCAAAATAAAATGCATTGTGGTGTGAACGTGTGAATTCGTAGTCACAGCGGATGGAGCTGCAACGATGATTAATTCAAGCTTCACACTTGCATCCTCGTTAGCTGTAGACATGTGCTGTTACTGAAATCCACACCTCCTCGAGACGCGTTTTTAAGGGAAAATAAGAAAAAGATATATAAATTGGTGTAACCAAGTTATAGACAGTCTACCTGTGCTCTTGACAGAGATATCAATATTCATTTCCAAGCCTCTGCTCGGAGCTGCTGGCAGCCGCAAGCTCAGAGCTCATTTGTGACTCTGAGGAGAAATGACACACAAGCCGCTGTGATGCTGAGCAAATGCCTGCCAGCCACAGATACAAAAGAGTGACAAGGCTTCCACCGGTGAAGTTTGCTTCCCACATCTATTCTGACATTTTTGTCCACATAATTTGTTTGCAAATAATTCTCACATGTTCAGTCTTTCTCATATGATGCATTCACTGGCTAGCTAGTAAAGCATTTTCTCATGTGAAACATATTATCTGCAGGAGGGGAACAAAGAGAGAAAAATGTTGGACTGAATACAAAGCAGCAACTCAGAATGAAGCACTTCTCAGACTCTGATCCACTGCTTCAATCTTGCAATAAAGAGATGGACTGACTGTGATGATAATATAGGATTTGTGATTATTGCATATGGTTATTGGTTATTAAATATTCTAATAAGAGGATTAAATAAGGGGTTGTATTTGCTAAAAAATCTCCCAAAAACAGTTAATTATACAATTAATTTTGTTGGATTATTCAGCAGACTTCCCATGTTTCTCTGTTTACTTATCTAATTAAACTTTTTCACTTCTTTTGAGCTCACAAACAATGAAGATCCTCATTCTATGCTCTTCATAATTAGGGGTAGGAAAATGTGCTTATCTCCTCATTCATTACTATCAGGATAAATAGGATGCGATTAGATAATACCAATCATGGTTGTATAAAGAACTTAATGGAAATCAAATTTAACCAAAATAACAACAGAGCAGAGGTTTCTTTTACTGTTTAAACTTTTTTCCTAATTCAATCTTACAGAATTAGACATCGCAGCTTTTTGAGTCAAAACACTAAATTAAGTTTCAGTGCTGGAGAAGTGCTCCAGTTTCCTCTAACGAAGGCTTTTCTTACTTTGTTTTGAAAAACATGACAAATTGAGATAACTATATTTTTGAGGACTACTAGAATAGACAGGTGAAATGAGATTTTTTTGCTTCATTTTCAAACACATTTTCAGAACTATTTATCCCTGACAGGAGTGGGGGGGCGGGAAATTGGATTGGTTTTGGCAATCAGCCCATGAACACATCCCAAGTCATATCCTGTGGTCTCCTGACCTTGAAGAGGACGCGTTAGGTGAGCTCTTGGAAATAGCTTTTGGAGAGTGACATTAAACTCCCCTCCCTTGCCACCCTGAAAGAGCGCTGGTCTGATCCCCTCTTGTTATCCAGCGGAAGGCAGATAGTGACTCCCTGACAACACTGGGACTCAATTGCCTGTGCTTATTATCCTTTGGCATAGAAACATCTCACGTCTTGCTTTGCTGCAGAGGCTGACCTCTATTCCATCACTTAACCGCTGATGATAAGATGGGGAAGACTTGAGCTGACTTATTCATGTTGAACCAATCGAAGATGAATACACAGCATGTCAGAGTTCCCAGGTCAGTCATGTTGACACATGTCAGTTGTTCAATGAATCCAAACAGTAATGGTGAAGGTTACTTCTACATATTCAACCAGCAACCTTTTTCTCACTTGGGTTGTGGTAGAAAAAATGTTTTGGAACTAGAATATTGTCAAATTTTTCCCACTTTCTCTTTTTAATGACAGATTAATCATCTTGTGTCAAGTAATGTGCTGTATATATCTTTTGGATAATAACTATATGTACCATTAAACATTTAATATCTTTTTCTACTGTAGCCCTAGGGTTTTATCATGAGTAAAGGTCAACAGTGTAGAGTTTGGTGAGGCTATTAGATATCTGCAAGCTAAACCGATCAATGCTCAACCTTATGCATTAGGCTTCTTGCAGCAAGATTGTTGGACATGAAAGGACGAGGGGCCGCAAAAGATAACAAGCATCATTGAATCCTTCAAATTAAACACTCACCATGATAGTAAAAAGATCTACTGCACTAAATGTCCTTCATACAGTCTGTGTTATGTCTCCTTACCTTAAAACATTTATTAAACCAGAAAAGGTTTGTGGCACAAATTCAGCTTGTAAGCTAATTAACATATGTAACTAAATGAGTAACCTGTTTGTTTCTTTTTTGTTTCTGGTTGTTTTCATTATTTTTCGTCTTCCTGTCATGGAGAGAGTATATAATAATCTTTTGTTTACCCATAATTGAGTATTTAATAGACTGTTTGTTTACAAGGGTTTTGAAAAGGGAAAATAAAAATTGTAAGTGTGTTTTGGTTGAGTTATTTTTTCCAATCGTGTGTTCAGCTGTTAATTTATTTTGAGATTTCATCACCTCCTCATTGAAAGTATAATCTGTTATCTTATTAATTTAACATTTTCAGTATGCAGAGGCAATTAAAACACAGCTAAGTTCATGCCAAATGTGGTTTATGAGATAAACAACATATTTCTTTGTATAAATTAAAAGTTGCACCGTTTTCACATTGGGTTTCCCTTTGGTTTCCATACAGACACATGGAAATGACTCAGCCTAAAAGGGTCCTTTAATCATGTTTAATTTTAATTAACATATACAAAATGTGGTGGTAGAATAAATCAAAAACTTTTTCAGTGTTAATTCAAGTTTCTTTTTAATGACAATCTACTTGTGTCACATTAGCACATATAGAGAAAACCACTTGACAAGACAGACATTTGCACTGGATGTATGCGGACACTCTGAATCTGTGAATTTCTATCAGCGAGTGTGTCAAAACATCTTTGCATGCCATCTGCCCACATTTTCAAAGAGATCCTAAAAACCCTGTAACACACACTCACACACACAGCTCCTCCATGAGCCTCTCAGGGGGGTTGCGAGACCATTAAGGTATCACTTGCAAGAGAGCACATAATTGTGATCAGCAGAACTGTTCTTAAGGAGCGGAGGAAGAACATTTAAGTACACATGGCAACCTGCAACATTATGATATATGGTCCCCAGGTGGCGGAGGATTACGTGGGTGAACTGCCTGGTTGATGAAATGAGAAAAAAAAGGAAGCTTGTTTCTGACAAAAGTGGTTGCTACATAACTCAGTATGGGTAGTAATGGTGGAAAAAAATAGTGTATATGAATCTTTATAGCTATAAATTGACAGTCAAGATTTACGTGCAAACAATGAGCTTAAATAGAGATCAATCTTTAGACTCATTCACCTCTGTATTAAAGAAATGAGATTTTTTAATATTTGGAATTTTTATCATGTAATCCAGAGTTTTAATTCCCATTAATAATAATCACGGTTACAGAGCTTTTACTGAGGCTGTGATTTGATTTTTTTATTTTGTTTATTTTCAGTAATTTCAGTATTTTGTATATTTTATTAGAGGTTAAATATATAAACCAGTATATGGTTGAAAACAGACCATTTCGAGCCACTTTTGGTGCAGTCAACTCAAAAGAATATACTTATTAATGCATGTTTGTGACACAAACAGATAAAGGTATTAGCCTTGCATTACACCCCTACTCTTTACTTAGTCTATAAATAAACTGGAGGAAAACCTGCTTCAGTTTTTCCAGAGAAAAGTGATAAAATCCACATGCAGTTGTGTTAGTGATGGCTATGAATGGTCAATAAAAAGACTTAAGGTGATGAGGATTACTGACTCACTCTTGGCAGTGGACAGATGTCTGTACTAGTAAAAGATGCTGTTATTCGAGGAAAGAGCTCTAAGTTATGCAGACTTTTATGACTCCACTTCTGTAATGCAATAATAGTGTGATGGGGAAACAGAGATGGCCTGAAGTGGAAGAAAACAACAACTGGAGTTGAGTTTGAAATCTGTTTGTCTGAGTTGACACATGCACACACACACACACTCTCTCTCTCTCTCTCACACACACACACACACAGACTAACACCACTCACAGACTGGATGTGTGCTATTACATCAAAGGTCAGCGCTGTCAGGAAACAAGGCTATTGGCTATTTGTGGCCAAAAGATGGACAGCGAAAATAGTCCAGCTGTCAAATATGTCCAAATACAACTAGACAAGTTGCATCTGAACATAGCTTGCTTGTGTGATGCAACAGTCTCTTTGAGTGAAAAGGGAACAGTGTTACTTTTTAAAACAACTGTCTGGTCAAAATCAAGCCTCTCTACTCCCACTCAGCACCAGTGCTGCCCAGAAACAAAGGCAGCTGTGCTCCCGTGGAGTTAGTTTTAGTTTAACGCGAGCAGAGCCACCTCACCAAAGGTTTTAAGTCCTGACAACCGCTCTGAGACTGTAAATACTCAAAGGTTTGAGCTTCAGAGGAGTGGACATCATGCAGATCCTTGGGTTGAGTTTTAGAGACTTCTC
>JAPZDV010000023.1:20910266-20945410 GCA_029814665.1 Acanthurus lineatus
AACTTTCTGAGAAACAGAGGAAAAAGAAATAAAAAGCTCACCAACTTCATGCATTGTAGCACCTGTTTGCAGAAAGGTATGGATGCATTTAAGGATTTTGGAGTATTTTAATAGCACCCATTGCTTTTCTTGTTTTTTCCACTAAAAAGCCACCCCACAGGGCACATTTTTACATTTTTTAATAAATCATTAAGTAATTAAATCGCTCTAAATTCTTTTTTATTATATACAAAATCTCACTTCAGTCTTATGTCCCACTGCTTGAGGTTGACCAATTAAAATACAAGATGCTCAAGCAGAACAAACAACAGTCAGTATTTGTCCCAGTGCTCCCTTGGCTGGTCTGACTATGTTGGCTTATACGCGTATGAAAGGGCTTAATTTCTCATCTTTTTTATTTAAGTATGTCATAACAACAAAGCATCTTAATTAGCAACAGAGAACAGCATGAAGGTGAGAATGAAAACAGGTGAGCATCACATCGTGTCCCCTGATAATGCAGTTTATTTAGGGTCGGTATGAATCTCCTGCTGAACCTGATATTTTGAGTGCAACAGACGGTACAGCGGCTTGCTAGATGAGCCAGTGTACAAGAAACAGCTACGGTACACCAAAGAGAGAAGAGTGTCGAAGTGCTGGTGCTGTGTACCATGAAGAACCGGCCCACTCCAGGTACAAGGTGTGAAAGACATAGACAGCGACAGACTGTTTTGTAAAGCATGCAGGTAAAAGGCCATTGTTTGGCAGAATGCGACATCAAGCATTTAAATGTAAGTTTGTTTTCTTTTTCAAAGAGGAGGCATCACTTTCCTTCAGCAGACATAATAGGTGAACTTTAACTGACAGAAAGTAAATTTCCTTCTGGTTTATTTTAAAGTGTAACTGTGAAGCAAGATTAAACTCAATGAGTTAGCTCAGATAGTGAAACAAAACATACAGAAATTGATCTCAATACACATAAACAGGGTTAGATTGGCCATTATTGAATCCCAAACTCAGAATGTTTGGGTAGAAGAATGATAGCTAATGAGAAATTTACTTTAAAAAGGGCTTCTGGGTAAAATTACTTTTGTTACTTCTATTAAAACCAACTGAAATGTACTGCAGCATTCAGATGAGTTGTACTGGAGATTAAAAACACATTCACTGAACTCTTTTTTTATGACAGAACAAACAGAAACATGTTCATTTGGGATCTGACATTGCAGCACCTGGCATCACAAACATCAAATTAGTGTATAATTATGCATACTATGGATAATTCATGATAATGAAGTATTCTTTTTTCACTATAACAATCCAAAAGGCTCAAAACCATGGCTTTAAATTACACAACTGTGTGTGTGTGTTTTCTCAAAGTACACAATTTCCAAGATCATGAAATTTGTCACCCTCTATAATGTCAATCATAAAATAATAATTGAAAGCAGTGATGCTGAAGCCTCAGAAATGTTGCGGCTCTGCTGCAATAAAGTTGTATCCTGCTCAGAGCTATTGACAACTAACTACCCTGCAAACAGAAAAACCCCTCAAGGCATTTTATTGCTAGTATAACCAGGCTTCCAAGGGTTGTTACTCAGACTGCAGAGAGTTCAGCTTTTGCACCATAAAGCTTCATTCACAGAGTGAGCCTGAAAAGATTTCAGCACAGTCAAAAATCCAGGGTGGAGTTTTCCAGGACTGAGCTCACAATCCAATCAGATGAGGAAAAGAACAAAAAAAAAGGATTGATCGCACTCTGCTTGTTCATTCCATGTAAAGTATTGACAGTGAACTCTGCTGCAGGATAATCCAGTCAAAGAGAGAGGAAAAATGTAATTTTGGTCCAACGAGTCTCGATAAAACAGTCGGGCTGTTCTTGCAAAATAATCCATTTCCCAGATGGTGAAACTGAACCGAGATGATCACTTTTTATTTTACTGTTCCAAAGTTGATTTTGGACTTAGAACAAACACTCCTGCACATTTAATATCATGCTGTTGTTTTCTTAGTTTTGGTAGTAAAGTTCTTTTGGATTTGCTTTACACATTGTGACTGAGTGTGTGACTGTTACACCTTTCTGCTTCTTTTTAGACTTAATTATATAAGGTTAAATAACATGAAAGCATCAGTGCCATGAAACATGAACCCTTATACAACTGTTAAATTTACATAATATAGCACTTTTCTTTATCCTTGTCATACCACATGCAACACTAATGCTTCTGTCCATATTTCTAATACTATTTATAGATGTAAATAAGTGAAGAATACACAACTGTGGATTAACGTGAGAGATAATCTCATCTAAAAACACACTTTGCAGGAGAGCTTTCCTTATAATCCTGAACTCCAAAGTCCTATCTCTGTCCTCAACATCACTCTCTGCTTCGTGGGCTGCACATATTCCTCCAACAAAAGCAGTGCTTATATTAAATATCCAGGCTATACAAATATATGAGATTTATTTCTGCACCTCAGCAAAGTTTCCTGTAAATGACTGTTGGCTCAACTATCTGGTTTCGCTTCACAAGAACCTAATGTTGACAAATGATGCTGTCTTGTCAAGGTGGTTTATTTATGGTGGGTGTACAGTACCTATTGTGGGCACAGCTCAGTGACTTGACGGTCTGACCCACCTCCACCATCCTGCAGCTCACTTCTCCTACTCATTCTGTCATTGCTCGCCACAGGCAGCTCCATCTGTCTTTCATAACATATCAAAAACTTGTTAATATCTTAACTGAACTTGAAAGAATAATGAAAATTGTCTTTCTGCTGACAAAAAAAACTCCTTGTCTTTCTTTTTATTTAAAGAAAAGTGAAGGAAAATTTTAAAAGGAAGAGAGATAAGTGAGTCCAAATGGCCTTAATGTATGAAAGAATATTTAAATTAGAAGTGCATTAAGTGAATTCTCAGTTTTTTCCCTTTTTCCTGCTTTAACCTAAACAAAAGTGTGACACCTTCCTCTACCTTGAGCCCTTCCCTCCCCTCCTCTCACACTGCAGTGTTTATTAAATCACATAGCAGCATGAACGCTTTATTAAATGAGAAAATATTGAAATTCAGACATTCCTCTCCAGTCGAGTTTGTTCTCACACTCCTTTGCTTTTAAATTGATTTCACGCTCTGTGGCTATCTGCATGAGAAATAATGTGCAGCATTATTAACTGGGAGAAGGGGAGGAGAAAATCACAGGGGAGGACAGGAGGCTCTGACTGAGAATCCGGGCGCCTGATAAACGCTGCCAGTCTCTCATCTGAGGCCGCCTCCAAAATCTACACTGAGTTTTCTGTCTGAATTAGCGTTGTTCCGTTGATGCTGCACTTCTCTTCGTATCGAGCCAATCAAGATTTCATTTCAGGGTTTAATGTTTTGGCAGGGCAGCTTATGTTGATGAGCGTTTCTACAATTTCTCCGACTGCTGTACCAAAGGTGCCGACCTCCACCACCCTCATCAGGGGTAAATTGATTTCAATCTTTTCTCTCAAGTCCCAGTTGTTCTTAGGAGAAAGCTAAGTTTAACATTAAGGAATTAAAGGATCTTTTGTTCTGCTTTTAATCACTGTTTCTCTAATTAAAATCAACTTTTTTTAAACATCTCATTGTATCTTTGAAATACCTGGTATCTCGTGTTTTTTTTTTTTTTTTTTTTGTCTAAGGGTAAAAGTTCACACAACACCAGAAAACGGTGTCACCTGCCGCATCCGTCCAAGCTGAGCTGTGGGCGGCTCAATCATGCTGTCAGTCCAGGTTTGTCTTAAAGCTGTCTTACCTGTAGTTTCCATCAGCGTCACAAGTTCGGTGGATTCTGGCATGCCCATGTCTGTGCTCAGGGGAGTCATGCACAATTTGAGGCAAACAATTTAAATCCCCTGTCGTATTTGCAACTGCAGTTGTACCCCAGTTTATATTCAGTTAGAGGTTAGTAGGTATAAAAGTGTCTGAGATGATATTAAAGCTCAAAATAACATCTACACAGCTGAGACTGTTTAGAGCCTATAAGTGGAGAAAGTACACTAAAGATCTGAAATATGTTAAACTAAAGCCACAATATACTGAACTCCTCAATTTAAGATGTTTCTTAAGTGCAGAAAAGCACTAGTGGGGATTCTCAAACGTGCAAATAGAGGCTCATTCTGGATGTATCACGGTTTATATGTGTACATGCCGTTATGCGTGCAGGCATGGAATAAATTCAACAACAACACCAGAACAAATGCATTCATCATTTTTATTGTTGTTTGCATGACATCTTGCTTTTACATCAGGGAACAAAAACAAATAAAACTAAAAAAGGCCCCAAACATGACAGATTGAAAACACATTGAGTCAGATAGCTGGCAGCAGCGTCACTGGGAGAGCAAACCGAAACTCCTCATCAGATGCCCAGTATGACAAGTGGAGTCCTTTGATGATGGCAGGAAAGCAAACTACACATTTTGGGTTTCTTTTTTTTTTGACTGTATGAGTTTAGAGTTCAAATCATGTCTCAGACCAGACTGTGTTGATCAACCAGTCTGAGCATTTGCTGTCGTGCTGTTTCAACAGATCTGCTGAGCAAACAAACACAAGTGTAAATACCAACAGCAAGGTGATTAAAGCCTCGAATCGTGTTTCACTTGCCTAATAACTTGTTGTTTACTGCAGTATGTGTGTGTTAATCTTTCTCTGGGTTTTTTTTTGTGTGGTACAGATGCAATAATGTTGTTTACTAATGTGATGACAATCAAAGAGGCATGCTCTCTGTCTAATTGAATGCTAACAGGTAGAGTGATGGTACAATAAGAGCGAGAGCAATTACCTGATTCATAACAACTGCTGTGTGGCGGCTCTAAAATAGGAAAACACTTGATAATAACAAGTATAAAACTTAATGGTCGTCTTGTCTCTTACGTAACTGGATAATAAAGTGCAAAAATTATGTCTCATCCTCCCACAAACAAACACTGAGCCTCAAGAACTCTGAATTCCTTATGAAATGACAGGAACACTCCATTCGAGGCCACATAGCATTTTGTGCAAAAGACTGGCAAAAAAGAGTCTACACGCCTTTTTTAAGGCCTTTTTTAGGGGAATATGATACAAGCTGAGCATGGAAGTGGTCTCTGATTTTGTGCTTCTTGGCCAGAAAGAGTCCCATTTCATCCATTTAATTTTATCGTGACCAGACATTAGCCAGAAACCGTCCACATCCAAGCTGGACATGTACACCAGGCAAGACGGCTTTGCATTCGTTTTTGTTGTTGCTTGATGCTCAGCTGAACACCTTTTGACTGCAGCTCAGCGTCAGAAAGAAAGAATAACAAGTGCATATCTCAAAATGTGACATACAATTCACATATTTCTATTCGAGAAGTCCAGGATCAGGATCAGCATCTCTTCAGTACGCACAATAATCCATCTGTCTGGGCTCACCTGCTTCTCATTCAGTACACATGTCTTGGTCTCTGCTGTCAATCTTTGATGCACGGTTGGCTCAGAATCATTTCTCAAAGCACCGAACAGAAAACACACAGCACAACAAGGACAACATGAGCCATAAATTGGGATTTGACGAGGATCTGGTCAGCCAAAAAAAAAAAAAAAAGAGAGAGAGACCACACAACAAACCTTGCAATCTGGCTCATGGTGGCACAGAAAGTGCTTTTTAATCTAATAGAGAGCTTTTGAGCTGTGAATTAGTGTGTGTATGGAGTGGAGGTAGTAATCCTCAGCCTGGCATGAGCTGGTGCTCTGAGTCCTCCTACGCTGCTGCAGAGTGACACAGACAGTCCTCTTCCAGTCTTGTTAGCAGCGTATGAGAATATTTGTAAAGAGAAATGAGAGGACCCACTGTGTCTGATCAAATACTGGATCATGTTTGCTGCTCCTCTTACCGGCCTCAACAGCTTTTGGCCAGTGTGTGTCATCTTCCCTGTCTGATGCTAACAGTGCTAACATTAGACTAAAATAGTACTTCACGCTCCATTTGCGCATAAATACACTCCGCTCAGTGTTGTGACCTTGGAACAGCTTGACATCTGGTGCCTTGCTCAAAGTCATTTTGACAATGATGGAGAGTTTGTGTAATGCTAGCTGCTCTAAAGTCATTGGTTCACATCCCTGCTTGCATCACGACCAACACAAGCGTCATCCTGTTAATATTTAAGCCGACATGCTCTTAGCTGCACATTTCCGTTTACCTGCTTTCCAAAATGAGGAAGTGGAATTCCATGTTTCTCTCTGTTTTTTTTTTTTTGTTTTTAGGGGGGTTTTTTACCAGGATGATTTCTGTCACAGTGTGTGTCACTGCTTTCAGAACACTGGAGGGTTAGAGGAGATACAGGATGAGAGCTGGTTCACAGAATATCAAACTAAGAATTGAAGCATTGCTCTAGAGGACAGAGGGTGAGCCTCAGGGGTCAGCAGCCGCTCTGCTATACCTCACATCTCTGCTGTTTCAAGCCATCTTTCTGTTTCCCTTCTGTCCTCTCTCTTTGTCAAACCACAGCACCACAGGACACATAGGTAAAAGGACAGTGGAGGAGCTCTCCAATTGCAAAGTCTACCTCAGTCCTAAAAATAAAATCCCATTGCTCAAAGAAGTAAAACTGCCACCAAACCAAAGTATCATTTAGAAATACTTAGTTTAAATAGATACTTTTGTCCTTTTACTGAACATGATCGAACTATGAAATGCAAATTGAAGCCCTTCATTCTGCACACATAAAACTTATACACAGAGTAAAAAAGGATGAGAAGTGAAAAGAGGAGTAATTACAGTTCTTTGTATACTTACACTCATATACATAAACACCTAGGAACAAACTCTGCTATGCCTTTTCTTAAATTTGCCTTTGGTGGAATGTAAGAAACATAATGATGGCATTTTGAAATGTAGCTTCACACTTTAACTTCGTTGAAATATTGTTCATCAACTTTGACTGTATTTGAGTAGAAAGCATTGCTAAGGTAAGATGCAGAGTCTACAAAAGAAGGGATGTTACTCCTTTTGCAGGAGTGCTGCACTCCACCGACTCAAAACACAGTTCGCTCATCAAGTGCAACAGTTAAATCCAGGTTGTTATAGTGAAGACAGGACTCTGCAATAATGTGGACACCACAGTCTCTGATTTTCCACTGCTTTGGGTCCCATTTTGTCCATTTCATTTTCCTGCATCCGGTCGTTAGCCAGGAGCAGCCCTAAGTCCAAGCTGGGCTAATGGCTCTTATCCCAGCTCTCTCCCCTCTCCTCCTGGGGCGTTCCGGCTGATCGGGCTTGGTGATGGCGAGATGCCGTGGGCAATAATCATCTCGACTACCTGCTGCCCTAAATGCAAATTCTTCTTTTTTTCAAATTCTGATGAGTGAATTTCTCTCTTAGGTTTAACCTGTTTCAGCGATAAAACAGGTTAAAAAATGTAAAAAGTTGGACATTATATCCTTTCAAACTCCATCTGAGGCCTGTTTTTGGACCATGACCCGCATACTGTAATGGCTCATCATTAATCCACAAACTGTTGCAGGATAACTGCCCACCTGTATCAGTAAATAGTAGTAAATAGTAGTAGAGTGTTTGTCTATGAATGGCGATAAGTGAGTGAGAAAGTGAAAAAGTGTTAGCTTTACACTGACTTGTTACCTAATTACAATCAAAACATATGAACAAAGTTGAGCTTCATACTATTTAATTGCTAAAAATAATAATTCTTGTGAAGCTTCAGGTTTCGAGATGGAAACTTTTTGCCACATCTGATCTTACATCTCATCCCCCATTTCACAGCAATTAGTGACAGAAAAAGGTGTCTCAGATCACTCTGGAGTGTGAGAAACACACACCTTTTCAGCCAAAGTTAAAAGCAGTGCCTCAGGCAGATTGATGAGACTTCATAGTGTTTTCATATTGCTCTGTGAAATAAGAGCAGCAGCTTCTAATAAGCCAGAGAACTGCAAAATACTCCAGCAATAACTGCAAAATGCATAATGTCATAGCTTTGAACCATAGTACCAGCAATTAAGACTGAATGCCAAAGATTTGCTTAATGTCAGAGAAAGATAAAAATGTACAAAAACACAGTTATTCACCTACCGGACTCGTGGAAACAGCAGGTTTTAGCTCAGGTTTGCTACAGCGGCACAAAGGAAGAGAAATGCATTCAAAGAAAAATGAAACATTGTCAAAACACACATGCAAGTGATGTATAATTCTCTGAGTAACATTCCTTCACTTGCATTCAAACATGGCACTGGCATTACAAGGAATAGACACCTCTGCACAAGTGAGAAGCCCACATGCCAAACCTGATTAACAAAAAGGTTCTACTCTGTATGTGATTGTTTTATTAAACAGCTCAAAAGCCCATACAGCCTTTATCATGAACTGTAATGAAATGCATAAATTATCTGATAATAGCAACATTTATATATAGCAATGCCCACAGCCATTTCATAGACACTCTGTCAAAGAACAAGAGTATCAAGAATGGAAAGGCTATAATGTTGACGACAGTAAAGCTAATTATTATCTTTTTTTTTAAACTGTGTATTTTATTTCCATAAAGCTATGTTAAATTAAATTACAGGAAATCTTGAAGATGGCCATCAGGTTAACATTTCCCAAAGCTCTCTGATTACCAGTTTAAACCAAGCAGCTCAGGGCTGAAAATCGACGCCCCAGTGTTTAAAACTGCAGTGCTTCAAACGGCCGCTCCAAATCAAATCAACTCCCGTTGACCTCATATTAAAATGCCTAACTTTACAGCTCAAGTTTACAGCCAAATACAGAAATTGATTTGGTCTCCACAGTAGAAACCCAGTTTTTAAATGTAAAAACAAACCCATGATTCATTGAGAAACCAAACTGTTTTTTGGCTTACATTTTATCATCTCTTTTTTTTTTTGTAATGTCTACTCATTTCAGCAGTGTGACAGCACAAGCATAAATATATCTAACTTTGTTATTATCATTATCATATTTTAAAAAATAACGCAAATTGCAGAAAAACATAACATAAAAAATTAAATCCCCTGCAGTCCAAAATGATCAGAAAACTTTTTGTTTCTCTCATTATCTTCCATTGTCATCAGTTTATTGGTCTTTTTTATGTTTGACAACCACTTAAATGTGTAATCTGTATGACTGCAGTGCTGTACATGTAAATATAATGCACTCTGCATTAAAGTATCAGCAATTTATCATGCACGATAGGTGTTCAGTTTCCAGTAAAACTGATTAATTGTTCGGATGGATAAGGCCATATGCTCGTGTTGCAGTGCAGCTGTAGTGTTGTACTATAGTGTTGATCACAAGTGGATTTGTTAAGGTATTTTTTTAAAGGAGGCTCAGACAACTGAGACTTCCTGTTGAAAGCCCAGGTTCAACTCTAACGCTATGCTAAGATCGGTTACACTAACATGTGACCCCTTCAGCTCTGCCGAATCCCACTAGAGAAGGAATGTAGAAGGTCATATGATTTGTTAGCTGATTGTGTCCTGAAGCAAGATGAGCAGAGGAATGCACGATTCCAATCAACGTAGGCAGAACACACTGCAGATAGCCCGTCACGTCCTTCACTGACAGCATTACATTCCTTCAAAACATCATTTATTAATGCACAATTGTCGTGTTTGCATCTACATTTTCTTTGAATCTGACATTCTGAGCAAATAGCATCAGTATATTTCAATGGACAGAACAAATAGAAAAGCTGTGTGTATCTGTATCTCAACATGCTCTGAACTGATACCAGAATACACTCGCTGTTTGCTGGCTGGCACATCCACTCAAGCACAACGGTCTGAACAAGTGGAGATTCTCCATAACAACAAATATTTGCTGTCTGAAGAGGAGATTTGATGGAGGAAAAATACCAGATGTTGCAGGCTGAATGAAACTTTTTTACTAGAGGCTTCTGAACAGATGAAGGCGTATCGATAGCTCTTAACAAGGCTTTAGGGCAAATTTCCAACGAAAGTTGACGTTAATGACCTTCCATAGAATCTGTGTTACCAACCGTAGGAAGGTCCCTGAGCAAAAGGCAGGGAAACAAGTTGCCCCCTGAGCCTTACAATGTCCCTGTTAGCTGATGTTAAGGAGGTGAGAGCAGCTGGCTGGGTTCGTTTTTCCACTTTATGCTTGCTAGAATATATCTATAAGCAACTGTGAGCTCATCATCACATGCAAATTGCAGAATATCAAGAGATACATAGCCATATTCCTTTTTCTTTTTTTTTGTGGTGTTATAGAAATATAAAATAGAGGTGACTAGCATATAGCTAATTAATGAAACCCATATAAAGCAATTAGTAATTAGTAAATTATTAAGAACAGACAGCAATGGTTTAAAGAACTTTTGACAAAATAAATAGATTTAACATTATGGAAGTTTATTAATAAAAGGAGCTACAGAGAAAGTTGGCACTTGCACTTTTGGAAACACAATGCAGTGAGGTTCACAGTTTCTCACTGGTTAGTGTTAGTGTTAAGGGGATTGAGGAAAACAAGTAGTAGCTTGATGTGACGCACCTTCTTCAGCCTTGGAGACTCTGGTCTCTTCCATTGTTTTGCTCTGTAGACACACACACACACACACACACACACACGTCTCTTTACCAGGAATGATCATCAACTTAAAGAGTGAGTCACACCGGGCCTGTTAACAGAGATCCTCACAGACCCCAAGGACACAACACCAGGGGTCACGGATAGTATTCAGCTCAGGCGCTGATGGTGATCCAGCACTCCATCACGTGGAATATTTACTCACGCATGCTATTACATGCTATTACTTTATACAACAATGTATCCATCAAAGACTCATATATATGTATGAATGCATGCATGCATGTATGTATCTATGTATGAATGCACGTATATGAGAAATCAGAGGTAACAACAACAATAAAACAGTGACCATATTCAACACCCAATATCCTTCTACAACAAAACAAAAATATCAGCTCCACTTGTGGGTCATATCTTCTGTTGCGTGTCTGTTTTTAACAACGCCTCGGTCTGTTCTGCAACATAAGTTTTATTGATTTTATTCAGTCCATTGAAAATCCAGTCCATTGAAAAGTGGATAATTCTTCAAACAGAAATGTCTGAATGCGATGGAGATCAGAATCTCTGGCTGAAAGAGTCAATACAATTCATCCTTTCTTATCCATTTCCTTTTTCCTGTGCTGATCCCGCCCATCCTCTCCCCCCAAAATGAAGGCTGCATGAAGGCTCATCCATCCTCACTGTACGCATCTCGTATGCAAACAACCACTTACACAGATTCCTCTGTGTGCTTCTTTTATCATTTCTCCCCACCGTCTGTCAAATTTCTTTACGTTGGGGTTAAATTTGAGTATTATGAAATAAAAATCATATAAATGCTTTATAAAGTTTAGGTATTATTAATGTGCTCAGTAAAGTGATGCATTGTTAGAGGACAGAACAAGGTTAATTCTGTGTGCTGTCTCTACATGAATTGCAAAAAGGTATTACAGGTGTGTGTGTATGTGTATGTGTGATTGCACTTTTATTTGCAAATTGCCCAGCACAGATGAAAAACCAGTGTTTAGCCATCTTTGGTGTGTGCAATATTGTGTTTACAAATGCAGCGTAAGACTAATAAAACAGCAATCGAATCTAATCTGATTTAGATTGGACTTGTTGAACTTTTTTTTTTTTTTAAATACATTTATCACGATCACGCGTTGTTCCTACAAAGCCAACTTGTGAATTTTTCATGTGGAAAAATGTGTTTTGCATTTTCTTGCTCGTTTCTAATTATTTTATTTGCGCAAAACACTATTTCTTTTCATTTACTGAGGGCTACATCACTTTTAAGTGGGAATAGAAATGTTCTCAATTAGCCTTAAGTTAAAACATGCAAATGTGATGCAAAAAGCCCACATCAACTTGCGTCCAAAACATCAGAAGTGGTATAATAGTTTTTTGGGAACAAACTTATTGGTTTTTCCTCTCATGAGTTAGATGAGAAGACTGACCACTGTGTTTTCTGTGTGTGAAGAACAGAACAAGAGATATGAAGGAAACAGATTAGCTTATCATAGGCTGTTCCAAGCTAATTTCTTGATTAAAAAAAAAAAAATACCACAGAAGACAACATATTGGTTTTAAATTTATCTTTTTTGTATGGATTAAAGAAATAAGAAACTGTGTTCATTAGTCTGCTTCATAGGTGCTGGGATGTGAATCTTTGTTGTTTCCTTGTGTACAGTCTTTATGATGTTAAGCTAACCTAATCACCTCCCTGCTCTAGTTTAATACATAATTTGTGAATAAAATTCCTTTCAATTAAAATCTGGATAATTTGATATCATTAAGAGTTAGTATTATCTCTAAAAGCTGTAGCCTTTTTTGCAATATTACATATGTAAAGCTCTATGAAATATTAATGTTCATAGATACCAATTAAATCACACAGTTGTGTTGTTTTCTGACCATTGTTACCCATATTCTTAGTAATTCCAACACCATGCTGCATTTCCCCCTTTTTTCCATTAATTTTACATTTACCGCAATCTTGTTGTAGAGGGCTTTTTGGTGGGCAAGCATAATTGATGGTAGAATGCAACATATTTTATTTGGCCTCAAGTTCAGAGCAAATGCATTTACCTTGCACAGATTAGTTTCGAATTAAATTTATATAGCATGGGGTCTAAGCAATCAGACCTCTCCCGGTAGCTCCCTGCGACTCATTTCTTTGAGCAAGTTTAATTATCTTTAATGGCAAAGTCAGGCTCTGCATATCTGGTGAGAAACAAGGTCCATTCCTCATAAATTCATTACACTGCTGGGTCTGGATAGGAGCTTGTGCTTAAGGCAAGTAAACGCCTTGTGTCATTTATGGAAATGTGGAGAGTGAAGGTTGCTGAGGTATATTGTTTTGATTAGACTGCAAAGAAAACCATCCAGTGAAACAGACATAATTAATTGTAATCAACCTGGATAATAACCATCCAGACACACACATACACACACACAAACAAACACAAAAATGGACACGTTTTAAAATGTGCAGATCCGTAAACAAAGAACAACATACAGGCTCAACTTACTGACCCTAAAAATAAAGAAACTTCTGCTATATATGTATTGATATTATATAAAACCTGCATAGAAACAAGAGATCATCAGCAAGAGGAGTGGCTCTTTCTATAGAGTTTATCCAATTATGACCTGCAAGCAAGACATAAAAATATGTTTCTATGGTGCATAAGATTAACTGAGTTGTCTTACAGCTGGATATACAGCAGCAGATACTTTTGTATTGACAGAAGGCTCGAAACAACCAGCCAATGACAATTAACAATTTGTGGTTAGCTCAATAATCACCTTTATATTTCCAACACTTTCAAAACAAATGCCAGATCCAAGTCTTGAGGTAAAGAGGCATTGGTGCTGCAGCTGACTTTGACGGAAAATGACAGTTCTGCAGAGTTGTTTTATTTATTCATTTAATTCAGTGATAGAAAGTCCAAAACATACTTGCATGAATTCACTTTTTTTTATTCTTTCATTTTATACAGTGATTTTCTTTCAAATAAAGGCTGTACAAGTGATATTTTCCTTGTTTTTTTTTAAATTTAAATCATTAAAAAAACATGACAATCACAAAATACAAATATCTTTTCAGACAAACAGACAAGAGTAAGTGTTAATTAAGTAATTTTGCCATGATTGCTCCTTTTTTCAGCTAAGGAATAACCCATTACGTTTTTTCATTTTCTAAATAGAAATTAGTTAAACGTACTCAGCGGCTGCCTTGTGTTGTTGCTGTCATATGTCCGTGTTACATGATTCAGAGTAATGTGTGTGTGCTGTGTGTGTGAGGTCAAATGTGGGGAAGGATGAGCCTGCAAGATTAACTTATTAAATTTCATGCAGATTGGAGTTTTAAATTATGCAAATATTACTCAGAGTCAAACCTGCTCACTAGACAGACATGATCTCATTGGGTGAGTTAAACCTAAGTGGGTGGAGCCAGAAATCCACCACCCACCTGTTTTTCTGGCAAAGTAACATTAGACTGAAGCTCAGAGACAAGACAAGAAGGGGGAGGAAGGAAACTAATACTGTAAAACCTTCTCAAACTGCTGGCTGAGAGAATGTAATCTAGCTAATTATTTACTGTAGGTGAGACAGTTTCCCTCTCTGACCGAGTTCACAGGAAGCAGTGGTGCAAGAAACACTGCAGGCCTCTCATAAATACACTATGAAGTGAAAAGGATTAAACAAAGATTTTGAAAATGAGTTTTTATCAAACCACATAAAGATGAGGAGACCTTCTTGCAATATACTCAGAACAACAGAGTAACTTCACCAAAGAAAAAGTCAGACACCTGCTTCACCTTTAGCAAAAAAAACAAAAAACAAGTCTGAATATTGATCATCACCATTGTGCAGCAATACTTTCGGTGACATCCAAAGAAATGTCACTTTCAATTACATCTGCCTTTAAAATCAGTCCACTATTGTGCTACTTTACACACACCCACTTATCTATGCTATTGCAATCAGAGCAGAGTAATTACACTTCAGTTAACGTAGTTAATTGCAGATTCCCACCGAACGTGACCTCTTAATTGCTGATTATCTTCACTTTCACATAAAAATTGAGTGTTTTCCATTTATGTATAATCATATTTGCTGTTCATGTGTTTTTACTTTACTTAGGGCTAATGTAATTAAATATAGGATCACTTTACAGCTGAACATTTGTACACACATTTCACCTCCATCCACTCCTCAGAGGAAGCTGGTTCAAGTGCTCCAGTTTTTTTTGTTTTTAGTTTTTTTTTTATTAGTAGAACTGTACATTTGTATTTGTGATCAGAGTTTCTCCCTTAAAAAGCTCATTAACAAGGAAATTATCAAGAATAAAAACCTGTGTGTGTATCCCTGGTGTAGCCTGACGATGGCTGGTAATGCTTGTAAACAGTAACCATGGAAACAGGAAAAATACTTGGCAGAGCTGAAGAGGAGATTGGCACCAAAGTGGGGTTGTCAAGTTTATTTTGTGCAATTCCTGAAAATAAAGCAAAGAGAGTGGACAGTTGCTGCTCAAAAACAACCAACATAAGTTAATTAAGAGAAGAGTAAGACCCGACCAGTTACACATGACACCTGCTACACTTTCTCCAGGAGGCTAATAGCAATGCTTTTGGCTGAGCCAAATGGCACTGATGGTAGTGATATGCAAATGTGAAGAAATGGCTAAAGGACCCTGAGGGCAAAATCTTTGCACTGATGGTCCCTGAATGGCAAAAGCGTAGGCTGATGGAAACAAATAAAACGGCTAAATATACAAAATTCAGTATTAGATGAGGCTCCAAACCAAGACATCCACATTCAGCTGAACACTGAAAGAAATATAATCTAGTCTCTGTGAAATTACCTTCACCTCCTACTGTTGCCGGGCAAAATATCGACACTGTGATGTGAGATTAGATACCATCTTAGAAGTTGCATGTTCTCAATCACTCTGTGAATCGTCCTGTCAGCTTCTAAGGATTCCTGAACTGCCAGCTCTCTTTTATTTGATTAATACAGATGTGTGAGAGGCCACCTCGTGTTAAAATTAAAATTGGGAAAACCTTTATTTAAAATGTGACATAACCATGACAGTTAAGTCAGCTGTTTGAAATCACTGCTTTAACACAGTCGACATGCATGAAATCCTTTTCTTTGGAGAACATGGCAGCATGCTGCTCCATTGTTTTTCCTTTCTTTTTCATCTGTATCCCCCCGTGTTTTATTTTCCTTTATCAGGTGTGCAACTCTGGAACTGTCATGAATTATCTGTGCCTGCACATCTGTGCCTCTGCACGCTAATAAACACCCTGCACGTTATTCACTTGCTGCAGCAGCATTTGCTCTTTTTCATCAATCTGCACCTGCCACGGCCAGAAAACACACCTGCTTTTTTTTTTTACTGTACTTTCAAGAGAAGAAAGTCCTCATCTTATACTGCTTTCTTGGTTTCGGAGATCACAGAACTTACAGTCTCTCCAGTATCTCTTTAATGTGTCAAGAAACTAGTCCTCAGGTAAATTTACCCCAGTAGCTCGTGGTCTCTGCAGTCAGATGTGTCAGACATCCTGTCTGAACAAGGACTTTGGGATTAGTGAACGGGTTCTTCCTCACTGGCTTACCACTATTGTTGGAGATTGCTGAGCCTGAGATTACCAGGCAGCAGGTTTTTAAAACCACATCTCTTGTCTCCGGAGTGAAGTTTTGCAGCTCAGATTCCCCAGTTAAAAGCTGCTCACATCCATAATGAGGTCAAAAATACATCTCTGCTCTACTGGTCATCATCAATTATTACAGTATTTTTTTTTTCTCCAAAATTTTCAGGTTCCCACAGATTTTTTTTAGCACTCAGCTTCACAAGCACACACACACACTCATCCACACGTTACCACAAGACAGATGAACAGAGACAACAGAGCCTGAAAAAGGTCAAAGAAGATTCATCAGTGTCGGTTTGGATGCTTTTCGGTAATGAGATAGTAATCATACAAAGAAAATTAGAAGAATACACACTATAATGTTTTTCTTATATGCAACAGCTATGAACAGAATTTAGATGTTATAAGTTTGTTATTTCAAAGCATAAATTGTGGAAAGCTGTCGCCTCTCATCATAGACAGTCCACCTCTAAATCCCAAGTGGAAAGAGGTGCGCTGTTTACCTATCTGCAGCTGTTACAATCAGAAGATTTGGCTTTTTTTTGTCGAAAGTAATCAGTAATTTTCTGTGACAGCACCAGGTGGTTCCTCCAACCTTACATCAAATATTATATGGCTCAGGCAACAGCAGCCTAAATATATTCGAGGAAGTTTCTCGAGACTTTTCCAGAGCGAGACGGAGGCCAACAGCGGATGACTCTGTGTAGGCAGCTCACAGATGTGAACGTACTTGAACTAATTTAGTCTGGCTGCTGCTGAATAACGAACACAAAGTTCTGGACAAACACAGACATGGTAAACAAAATGTGTGCGTCTTTGTTCAGTCGAGTGTAGACAGCTGTATTCCACGTGGACATACACAGCATCAAGCTTGTTAGACATCTACTCTTGTCCTTTTTTTTTTTTTTTAAGAAGTAAACTCTGGGAAAAAAAATCAATTATGTGGAACAGAAAGAGGGAACATTCATTCTCTAAATTAAATTGAATCAAAGAGCAGAAGTCAACACGGTGGTGAGGAGCTTTATATTGTGTTTGTACAACAAGCAAAATCAACCTGCCAAAGCTGCTTTTGTGTTTCTTTGGAAAGCTAAGCTCAGGCTGCAGAGTCTGTTGTGTGAATGTACCTCTGGGGCACAAACTTCTTTATTGGCTGTCCATGCATTAAAACTGCAGAAATGATAAAATATGTCACTATGTTTGCTTGTTTTTGCCTTTTTTCTAACAAATTATTCTTTTAATAGTCAGTTTAGTTTGGAAATTTTTTAGTGGTAAGATTTTCATTTTCACAGGATTTGAGTTAATGTTAACAAAAACAAAAACAAACTACCTCATCGGCTCTTATTTGTAAAATGTTTAATGCTGATATGTTCACCTTTATTAGATCACTTGAAGAAACAGTTAAACCAAGGTAGAACATGTTCTGTGTGACTAATGGTGTTGTTATGCTATTTTAATCTACCTTGTCTACATGTCATCTACGTATTTCAGACACTGTAATTCACATCAAAATTCCTGCATGTCCACTTAAAGAGCTGAGCTGCACTGGCTTGTAACAGGAGCTGTGTAACTCTTCTCCCTCAGGCTGTGTGAGCATCACCCCTCATACATGACTGATAAGGGCTGAATGGAAAGGGTCCTGTTTGTGCTCCATCGTAGATGTTTCACACAGCCTCACTGTACAGGCTGAGCCAACTGGGGATTATTTTCTACATTTCTACAATAAAATAATAAAAAAATATATTTTAACCTAGATGTTTTTGTGTTTTTTTTCTCTTTTTATCCCATTTCTGTTAAAAAATGAGATAGCACTATAACCCATATACAGAACTTCTTCAACCGCCTAGAGATTTTTGGCTCACTTCTTCTGCCCTAATTAGCTGAGCTACCTTTTTCCGCTGGCTGCCCAAATATAAAAGTAAAATATATTGTTTTTATACCCAAGTCTATATTTTCAGTAGTGGCTGACTGAGTATCTGGGGGTAAAATATAGATTTTTTGGCTGTATGTAGACCATCTCATAGTAATGACTGCTGGATATTGAGTCTTTCTGTTAAAGCTCATGCTGAAGTGAAAAGTGAAAATAATCTCATGTCTTTTGTTAAATGCAAAAGCTCTTCATACTGTCTGGCTGTTCATTATGAACACATCTTTAGTGAGATTCAGTGGTATTGATGGAGTTTTGATACAATAACACAGTCATTCTATAGTCGAGCAATGACTGAAAGTTAGAAAAAAAAAGGGAAAATAAAAGTATTTCAGAGCTCTGTATTATTTTCCAAGACAACTGAGGCATCTCAAGGGCTCTCGTCTGTGGTGTAATGTGAGAGAAACGGGATTTTCTCACACTCATCTTTCTCCTTGTGACTCCTTTTTAAATAATTGAAAGCTGAGCAAAGCCAGGCAATTCTGTCCCGCAGAATGAGAGAAAAATTCTTCTGCTGGCTCCTGCAGTGAGACTGTTGAGAAAAGCCAAAACAGCTTAGATTTGTAATATCTCTACAGCTATGTGGTGTCTTGCCATTGTTGTATTGCTCATCCCCGGGGGCTTTTGGGAAGAGAAAGTCATTGCTGAGGCATTCAACTGGTTTCTGACATCTACACTATTTTACTCCAAGGGATTTGGGTCTCAGAGAACAACTGCGGCCCCCTTTTGTGTCGTTAAATCCGTCTCCATTGGAACTTAAGGATATCAGCCGATCTGCTGAAATTACGCTGTCATACAATTATTACCTCTATAGAAAATGAGCGACTGCCTCCGGAAATTGCCGCATGTGATAAAGCACACTCTGTACAGTAATTATGTTATTGTCAAATGTAAGTGATTTTAAATACGTCTGTACTTTTTTTGAGAGCAGCCTGTAATTAAAATCAGCCAGCATGGAGTCCGTTCACATCTAATGTGAGCAGCAGCTATATACACCTCTAATAAAAGGCGTTATTATTACCGATCATGATGATGACAGAATTTTTCATACAACCCATCATTACTCTAATGAATGTTTGAATGTGCTCAATTTTGAAAACATGGCTTTGATTAGGCACAGCTGTGTTTTGGGAATTCTTATTTTTTGGAATACGAGCCATCAGCGCATCATGCACCCTCATCAGCTGTTCAGGGGGCAAATGATGCCTCATTTTGATTTTTTTTTTGCATGAAAACCTACACAAGTATTCATATAGAGCTTTTATTGGTTGAAAATTACAGCAAACAGATTGATGTCCTTGTACATGTCTTCTGCCTTAAAATTTACAGAACTAAGTATTTTTCTCTCATGTAAGGAAAAGATTTGTTCCAAGTTAAGAGGGAGAAACACTGGAGTGACAGCCATGTTTGGAGTGAGCAGAGTTAGTGAGTCCATTACTGCTTCCTCTGTCTGTTCTTTGTAATACACCTGAGATTGTTAGTTACGTAACACCCGAGTCTGTCAATAACCTCAGCTGATAATTAGCTGTTATCTCAGGGAAGGCTTGAATAGCTTTGATTTTTTTGCCTTAAAATAAACCAAAGCTATTTCAGATCGAAATTCAGGTATATATTTCAGCTCTGATAAGTCCATTTTTATCTGTTTTTATCATTTAAATATCAAAATTACATATTTCCCTCAATAGGCTCTTTTAATTAGCACTGCAGTCATCACCCTCTGTCCTTTGATCCTTATGCAGAATTTTTTTTTTTTTAAATATAAAATACGTATAAGTTTAATCAAAATATGAATTGTCAGGCCAAATAATGCCTTTTTTGTCCTGAAGGAAATTATTGGGCTTTTAAAAAAGTCAGCACATCTCTGCTGCATCAGTTCTGGTCATTCTTGTTTTAATATTTTTCCTGCTCGTCCTTGAACTTAATTAAAGAAGAACAATGAATAAATAAATGATTAAGTGCTGAACTGGCCCTTTAATATAGCCAAGAAGGCCACTTTGAGTAAAAGCATGAAGTTATCATCAATATTTCATGATTAAAAGAGAAAAGATTTAAATACCTATTCAAATTCAACTTAAACTACAATCACATTGATATCAACTACTCTGATCATGTCAAGCACATTTTTAATTATATAGTTCAGTAAAATAAGTAGCAATTTACTTTTATGATGCCCACATATGTAATGCTTACATTTACATATATTTGATGACAAGTAATAATAGTATTATCAAAATTTCTGATCGCACTGTTACAAAAACCTATGTCCCTTCATGTTATTCTTGTACAATATGATGAATCTTATTATATTATGCTCATCATGTCATCCCTGAGATAGATAGGAAACTTTTCGAAAAATAAAAAACAAAAAAATAACATACAGTGGTTGAGCGTGAACGGCATGGGCAGCGGGATGGGAATGTGATGCAGCGCTGTGAAAATGCTCACAAAGAAGGGAAGTTAATTAACGCGGCCGTGCTGCAGCACGCTGGCACCAGCAGACTAATAGGACGGCCGTATACTCTCACAAGGGTGAAAGGGAGAGGGCTGCAAACCACGTGGATGTTGGGAAATCTTATGAAACCTCTACATGACTTCACCAGGAGAGCAGGAGGTCTGATCCACCTCCCCTAATCTGACCTATCATCCAGCTCAGTCCCACCTCAATACTGCAAGATAAACAATGAAATTGGAGGAAATCCTTAATGTTCCTGTTCCTCCTTTCAAAGGCCCTTTACTCGGGCCTCGCTGACCGGGACAACAAAAGCTTGCTGATGTCAAACAAATGTGCAGTGTATATGCAGCGGGAGAGTTTTTAACTTTCCGGGAAATAATTTGTACAGAATGCCCCCCAGCGAGTCCCACAAGAGATTCAAGGTGGCCAGATTACTAGCAAACCTCTCCTAAGAAAGACTGAGAAGGAGGGGAAAAATATATTCAAGCAACCAAACACATCGATGTGTAGAATGATCTCCACTTAACTGGGATATAAAACCTCCCCTTGGAGAATTTCATACAGCCAGGTATTCAGATCCACGAGTTCTTTGGTCCTGGCTTTAAGTTTGTTCTGCAATAACACACTTTCCATCTCTGATAACAGTCCTTCAATGAATTATTAAAGCAGTTCATTCCAGTGATCGTATGCCATCACAGTGCATGTCATGGCCAGGTGGAGTCAAAAGAATCTGACCTGAACGCAAAGTCAAACCAGCAGAGTTTTAATGCCCACCGTAATTACTGCTCTCCCTCACTCCGCTATGTGAGTCCATTCTTTTCAATGACAGAGGAAAGTGGAGAAAAAGTGCCTTCTCTCTCTCACTCTTTCTGTTTTGAATAAAAGGGTAACTGCCAACATTAAAGTCATAGCTGGATTTCTACGGCGTACCATAAAGTCACACAAAAGATCTCATGCCACTCCTGTCCTACACTGTATGCTATGTTAGCAGTCTTAAATCTTAGCATAATAAATTACTGGCCAACAACAAGAGCCTCCCAGCTGGACAATTTTCTCTTGGCAGAAACAGAGCACGAATAATGTGCAGTATTCAAACTCAACCTGGAGAAGCTACCACTTCTTATACAGAGGATCCTCAAGCTTGGACAGGTCTGCTTTATACATCACTGAAGACATGTCACTGCAGTTTGTAATATTTGCACTTACACTGCATGCTGAGAGCTTCTCCAGGCACGGAGATGTAGTTCTTGCCCTGCGTGGGGAAGCGGTAATGTGGCAGGTTGTAGTTCTGTGGGAATTTCATCAGGGAGTAATCTGTGGGGGTCAAAGGTTAGAAAAAGCGAGAAGTGTTGATAAAAACAGGCTGAGAAGCAGGAACTGAGACACATCTGTTTTATCAGGGGCGGATGAAAGTTGTGAGGCGACCCTTGGGGGAAAAGACACAAGCAAGTTTAGTGATAAACAAAATATTATGCACAAAAAAAAAAAAAGAGACCCACACCCGTGAGAGAGGAGGTTGACCTCAGCTTATCTGACCCGTATTTGTCCTCTGAATAACAAAACCAATGATGTCAACTTGACGCTGCGTGTCCACACAAACTACAAACAGTGAGTCACCTCATGGAGAGCTGACAGCATACTGACCTGCAACAAAAGACGTTCCACCGAGGGAGATGAGAGAGTTCGGGCTGGGCTCCAGGTTAGTCACCATATGTTCCATCACTCTGTCCACCGTCTCGATCAGGCCGCTGACCACCGGGGTGGACTGCTGCTCCGCCATGACCCCACGGAAAAACCATCACAATCAATTCATTCCACTGATAACCAACTCCAAGGCATCACAGCTTTCAATAGTTTGTTTTCTAAACTCCGCTTGTTTTCCCCATTTCAATTTCTGAATGTGAACTTGGTCGAGTCTTTTGCACACAAAGGTCGACTTACAAAAAGTAACCAGCGTATACAAAAACACGAAAAATGTGTCAATGTTGGCTTTGAGACTGAAAATTTACAGCAGAAAGGAACAATTAAATGATGGTTTTGACTGCATTTAGGAAAAATACAGATTTCATAGTTTTAGTAGCTCAACTTTACCACATTTTCATATTAAAGCATAACTTTTGCTACGTTTACGCCTGGTGTCTTTCTAGAAACCCTTCAATGGAGATTTGGGGAAAAACATGTTCATTTTGTTTGTTTCAAATGATTAAACTTTTAATTTTTAAAAAGACATCCTCTCAAAGGTTTTCATTCAACATGCTTGTTATGATTAAGATTAGTTTTAAGTATGTAGCCTAACATGTGTGACGTCACGCCAACACTTGCATCCAGATGTTTTAATACAAAGATAACAAATCAGTTTAAATAGACTGAACTGAAATGACTTTGACTGAGTACAATTCTTAAAAAAAACTGAAAACAAAAAACGAGGAGCCCTGATAGTTAAAGGTTAAAAATCATCCAAATACTTGAGTAAAATTTTCTGACACTCAGCATGAATCTGACCAGAGAAGGTTTACTGGAGATTTTCTCATACGTGAACATCTGTTTCAGCTTGTTCCTACGAAAACAAGCATGCTTGTTCTGAGCACTCACTGTACTGAAACCACACACTTGCTCTGAGTGCCTTTCTTCTGGCAGTAACGTGTTCGTATATAAGAGCCTGGAGATTTGGCCAAGATGAGCGTACAGCGCAGGAAGCTGTAAATTTACTTTCAAAGCATTGTGTTGTAGGGCAGGGGTTCCCAAACTTTCCATGCCAAGGCCCCACAAATAACATTAGCTTATAGCTGCCCTCCCCTTTAGCAAGATATCTTTATAAATCCATTGAAAACACCACGGAAAAGATTTAAAAACAGCACTCTGGGGTAAATTCATACTTTATGTTTGCTGCTTCATACTTGGGGAGTTTTACTTGGACGGGAGTTCTTCACAATGTTTGCCGCTGAGCCTTTGTCCGCTGGGCTTTTTGCTCTGTTCATCGGGTCTTTTTCTTTTCAAAAACCTGTCCATTTTTGTGAGTAAGCGTTGGATATCCAGCTTGCTTTTGCCCCATGATATATTGTTTGACCAAATACTGAAATCATGTTCAGTTACACTGCCAGGTGCTGTTGCTGCTGCTGACGCCACACGTGTCAGAAACATGTAAAATCTTACACTAAGTGGATTTTAATATTCACCAAATTGCATATGTTACATTATGTCACGTTTGAATGTTGCTCAACAACAGAACAGTGAACTCATTTACCTCTGGCAGGCCTGGAGAGGACAGCACTTCTTCAACACTTTTGAGAAAAGCCTGTGTGGAAGAAAGTGGACATCACGGAACTGTTGCATCATATGCACATGGGTGGGCATTGTGTCCGTTTGTGGACTGATTCATGCAAGTGTAAGGCGTCTAAGTGTTTGTGTGTGTTGGCCTGTTTTCCGAGACCTGTGTGAGGTTGTTGGCTGTGTTATGAGGAATGGTCCTATTGGGCAGAACCTTCAGGAAGCCCAACACTGGCATGGACTGCGGATCCTGGGAGCTTTGGACCTCCTCATGCTGACTGATGACGACAGGAGGACTCACTTCAGTGGCTCTCTGGGGAGAAAACACATCAGGCATCAAGTGAAGTTTACTATCAGGAGGCGGCGAGTTCCAGCATACACTAGACGTTCAGTGAATGATGCGGAAAATACTCTTTTTCAGTGAAGTGCTCTAAAGGGAGCTATTCTGCAGTGTTGAGCAGCTGTCTCCACTTTCTTTTATTTCTTCTGTATCCGTTTTCTACCTCCAAAGCCCTTTAATAAACAAGACGAGTCCATTCACATGTGCTCTTAATATCCTTTTTCTCAAGCTCCTTTGTCTTCAAGACATATGCTCAATAAAAAAACTAACTCTTTGCATTTCCATATAAATGCAAATATCTCTAAGATGTCTAACGTATTTTGGCTTCAAAACTATAAACAATTTTTTTCTAGTATCATTTCTATGTGATCCAATGTTTATGAGGAAAACATGAATGATTTCCTTGTGTAGTTTTTAAAATAATCTTTCAGTATCACATCTGTTTCGTTAACTTACGACTGTTGGTGTAGTTGACACGACTCCTTTGGAAACTCCAGGAGTTGTGGTGGACACCATGGCCTGACCTAGAAAAGAATATGTTGGGTTATTAAATTTATATCCTTCGCTTGCTATTAAAAAGCCATTGTTGTGATTTTGTTATTAGGTCCTTCGTTGAACCTGAGCAGGCAACGGTGCCGCAACGTAGCTGGATTTTATCAATGCAAACCTTGTAGTTTATGAGACTGAACTAGGCCAAGAAATGAAAGGAGATAAAGTAGAACATCCACATAACTGGAATAATCAACCACATATTACTCTGCCACTAGCCTCTGTATGAGGCTATGTCTCTGCTGACATTTAATAAAAACAGCACAATGTAAATATCTGCAAGAAAACAGCCATTTATGGACATTACAGGTATCAGTCCGAGCCGTTCCTGCTCTTCTTTGGTTCAATGCAACATTTTATAAGTGTTCTGGAGAACTAAAAATATTTTTCTGTAACCATAACAGTCAGGCTCTTTGCGTCTGGTAATGGTCTGTGGAATATATTGCTTTTGGTAACGACTTCGGAGAAGAAATAAAGGCAGTGTGCTCAATGCTTCATACATGGCCGACAGCTGACACTCTGGCAGTGCGCAGTAATAGTGTTCTCATAGTATTTTCATACAATATGGAAGAGAGAGCACGCAGCCTCACCAATCAGTATGTTTCATAACAGAAAAATTCACTCAGTCTTTCATCTACAAAGGTACATTTCATCAGGCTTTGAACATTTCTCAGACTACCAGGAAAATTTGGGAATGTGGATTATTACCAATTGAATAATTTTATTTCATAATATTCATAAATTTCATCATGTTTCTGTCCTTTTATGGAACTTTACTGACCAAAGGAGGTAAACAGCAAGAGAGCAAAAAAAGTCAACAGTTTTTTTTTTCTAGGTTGTTATAACCTGTCACATTAAATCAAGATGATCTGCCCCCTGCAACCCAACATGCCTCCACACTCTTACAAACACTTATAAGGCAGAACTATGCGAGCTTGACACTTATATGGTGGAAGCTCATGACAATGTTTTGTGCAAGAAGAGCCATTTGACAGGGAGCTGGAGCATATTTGTATAGTTTAAAACCTTGTTATTCACGAGCGCTGTGGTTGGAATGTTGCAAGAACCAGGACGGAAATTGCTTTTTAACCCCTGTTTGCACAAAGTGAAGTCAAGAGGGAGGAATCATTATAATATAAATGCCATGTTCCAGAATGACAGGAAATGCTTTCCGGCAGAGCATGACGTCCTACCTGTGGCTGCATTGTAGTAGAGCAATATCTCCTTTGGCGAAAGGGCCCTTTCCCAGATGACAAACTCATCAAAAGCTCCTGTTAAATAATGACCATATGCTCTGTCATTGCCGGTTCCAATGACAAGGTCCGGGTAGGGGTCTCCATAGTACTCTGAGACACTGCCGCCAACGTCATCACCAGCTGTGTAGGTCCCGTTGATGTAGACCTTCAGACCATCCTTTTTTGTCCATGTGAAGAGAATGTGGGTCCAGTAAGGACCTGAAAGAGTAAACATAAGTCATATGTATTTATAGACTGATTTATGTGTCGTTGCAGAGAGCTTCTTCACAAAATAAGCACTGCAGATGTTCTGGCAATATATAAAAAGATGATTAGAGCAAAAGATCAAGAGTTGGATAAATGAAAAACTGAGCAAATCCAGGTTTTAGTTTGGCTTTTCCATTAAAAACCAAGCCAAAAGGGATATTATTTACCATTTACACTTAGACTTCTATGGATTAAAATTTGTTATAACTTTCATTATCTACTAATTTGCAAATAATTGTCCTGATTTATTGTCAATGAATCATTACAAAAGGCCCACTGTTTTCCCAAAGCGTGACACACTTAAATTGTCTGCTCTGTCCAAACAATTGTTTTGAAAACGATTCTATATAGTTTACTGTCATATTTGACAAAGAAAGAAAACAAATCTTAATATCTGACAAGCTTAAACTGGGAAACAGTTGAGTTTTTTTACTGAACAAGACTAAAATAAAAATAAAAAGCAGTGCCCTTGAGCCAAATGCTAACATCAGCATGCTAACATGCTACAATAACAATGCTAACATGCTAACGTCTATGAAGTATGAGGTTTAGCATCACCATCTTATTTTAGCGCGTTAGCTAACGTTTGCTATATAGCATAAAAATACAACGTACAACTGAGGCTGAACGAATATAAATAGGTTTTTAGTGGTCTATTAGTCAGACACCAAGTAATTAGACAATTCAAGTTTTTACTTGATGTGTTGGATGAAAAGTTAAAGGTTTATTCAGGTTTTTATGATTGATCCAGGCTGAAGCTAACGTTAGCTTGATTTAAACCGGACGAAAACAATTAGCAGCTAAGCGAAACAATGTTCTATCTGTGTAGTTAATAAAATAATAACTAGTTTCAGTTCTAATTTTTGTAAAAGCTAAAGTCTGTTCTGGCTCTGCTAAATTTTTCATGTCAACTTAACAAAACTTCCTTTGTTTTCTTAAGAGAAATGACATAAAAAAAAATCCCTCAAGAAAACACACAAACTGTCTAGAGACTCATTCAAAGGAGCAAAACAACCACAACAAATCTCATTTGTGGTTAGAGAATAACTCAAGTGTGTTAAAGACCAACCCCACTTCAACATTTTCAATCCCTTTTTTAATTTCTTTATGTATAAAGTTACTTTTTCAACTTTAACTAACAATTAAATCAGTCATAGGAGACCTCAGGTTTAATCTTTTAACCCTTTATAACCTGAGAAACACCAGAGAAAAGATCTGCCTTGAACCTCTGACAGTCACTCTGTATGAAAACCAGATGACGTTTGATCCTCTGAAACTAAAAACTACAATCAAAATTAAGTTATGAAAACTGCAGCAAAAACAAAGATGACAGAAGTCATTCGAGACCAAAACAATGATCTGTTAAAGTAACTAAGGTCAAGCTTCATATGTTTTTTTTTGTCCATTTTGTCAAAACAGTTTTTCAAATCATTTCATCTCATTTAAATACACTTTTTATTTTCATGACTGAATTCAGAGAATTGGTCACACTTTGTGCTTTATTACGTTTCGAATTTCATCCAGAAGAGAACCAACAGTTATTGTATTTAAAGAGGGAGATGACCACATCTCATTACACAGCCATGATAATTGTATGTTTTGTGATACAGCAAAACATTAGAAAATGTTTCCTCGCCTGGCCAAATCAACTCCCTGCGGCTACATCTGGTTTCACTTAAACAAACAATGAACACAATCGTATAATTAACAATTAATTGTTAAAAATATATGTTTTTCCAAGACCAAACCAAGACGCCGAATTGAAAAAAAAAAAATCAGTTTATAAAACAGATGAAAATTCATTCACAATACCTGGAACTTTGATGTTGGCCTTCCATCTGTGGTTGTTTCCCCGAGTGTAAAACTCCACATACCCTCCAAAGGGGTTGGTGTAGACGGAGAAACCATTGGAGATGACTTTTCCTCCAGAGGCTACAGCGAAACGGGACTCTACCTCATGGTTTTTCCAAAAAAAGGAGAAGGTAATCCCTAGAGAATGATGAAATAAACTATTTCAAGACACTGCAACAGAATAATAACGGGATAAAAAGAAGTTTGAAAACCTTCAGTTCTGCACAAGATAGTGTAGTATCAGTTAAAATTTACTTTTAAGTGAATAATTTCTGTTTTGCACTGCGATCACATGCATAAACTCCGGTAGACTCACCCTCAGGACCGCACAGAGTAGGGTCACTGATGCATGTGTTCTGGTAGTTTCCAAAGTGGAGAAAGGTGCCACCGTTATCTCCATTCAGAAAGATGCCTTTGTTGACCATTCCTTCAACAATGTCTGCAGAAAAGCACAAATAAAGGACATCATTCAGCTAAAGAACTCAGAGCAGGCTCTGCTATCCAGGAAGACTACTTAGAAGTGCCAAAATATGTAAAAATGTTGAGCCTAAAGTCTTTTAATGATCAATAAATCTCTAATCGTTTTTGCAACTGATGATGTCGAGGATTTATAACTTTCTCTGTAAGTCATAAAAGATTACAAGGGAATTATCATGTGGTTTATGTTTAATGTTGTCATGATTCCAGTTTGACTTAATAATAACTTATCAAAAAAAAAAAAAAAGAAGACCATGAATTCCTCTTCATGTGCAACACAGACAAAAAAAAGGCTGACCAAGGAAGAAAAAGTGTGAAAATACTCAGCTGAACCGTGTGTGGATACAGACAGGACAACAGAAAGCGGTGGGTGATGCACGAATGAATTCAAGTGAGCAGAAAGTGACGGATCCTCACCTACTGTTGCAGAAATGTTAGTGTAGGCAGAGTCATTGGTATACACATAGGAAGAGTTATGGGAGGAAGGGAGCACAGTGTGGTTGTGGATTCTGAGTGCTGGACAAAGACAATGGAGGTAAAACAGTGATTCACACCTACACAAGAGACACAAGAGAACAGTGAAAGGAAACACCAGGAGGGACGTGGTGTGCAGGTATGAGACGGAGTGATGCTGAGCTGAGCGCATTGTGGCGGCTTTTCCTCTCAACTTGAGGATTTTTCCTTTAACTCAGAGTGACTCCACACATCAGACTCAAGTCTATACCCGATCCCTCTTTAACTTTACAGCTTTTATAACTGACCAATTTAATGACAACATGGCTGCAAACTCAATAATGTGCATGAAGCAATTGCCTGCAAGAATGATGAGCTGTTCCCTACATTTTTTTTGGTCAGACTTTTACCACCTCCAGATTTTCTTACACTTTAATCATCTATTGCAGTGTTTCAATTACAAGTTACTTCACAAACTTTACAAATTGCAGCAATAAATCTGACATGTGACATTAAAAAAAAAAAGCTCTGAACCCAGCAGCACATTTTAAAAAACAAAAAAAAAAGCATGACGGCTATGGTGAAAAACAGCTTGAGACCATGCAGAGAGCAATCAGACAAAGACATTTTTTTTTTTGGTGGTGCATTCCCGTGAGCATTTGCCATCTGTTTGTGTATGCACATACTTATGTTGCTTCCGTTAACATAACCTGGTCTGTTTCCAATCTGGTCCCACAGTTCATGAATTCCATCAACGGCGTCGAGAGGCCAATAATGTGAGGCCGTGGCCAACACCTGCAGGCCTGGACGGAGAGTTCACGGTAAACAAGCATCCACAAAAGACTCTTTTTTAAATCCCAAAATCAAGATTTATAACTTTTATTTAATGGTACTCAAATTCTTTTTTTTTTTTGAGGAAAAGATTGATGATAATGAACCTAAAAGCTGTAAATTATACTAATTTATCTCATTAAGTTGGAGGGCAGCAAACAAACAAATTAAATCTTCTGATCTGGAACATTTTGTTTTTTTTCTGTTCACTCCACGTAATGTCATTATATTTAGCTGGGACAACTCAGGTCAGCATGGAAAATGGAAAAATGAAAGCAATCACACCACCCACACAAAAATTCATCACTACCTGGATGTTTGGCAGGTTGCACCACTTGAGCATAAACCTGCAAAGAAATCAAACGTGTTCACAAAGACTCCTTTACAGCAGAGGATCAGACTGTAGCATGAGGAGACTGAACTGTTGTCAGAGTGTGTGAGTTATCATCTTACCTTAAAACAGGAGACAAAAGCTGTAAAAAGATGAATCTGCAAAGAAAATTCCATAGCTCTTGTGAAATTTACCATCTAAAGTCTTTTCTTAAAACTACTGTTAAATCCCCAAATGAAGCTGAATCCAGGCGGAGTCACTCATTATTCCAAGATGTGAAAACTTCTGATCAGTCCATGTAAAGTCCAAGAAATATGTATAAATAATAATGTTCTAACAGCAAAAAAAAGGGAGGGATTAAATTAGAGTTCAGGCATGAGGCAGAAAAACTTCACAAGCTGCCTTTTCATGACACAAGAGTGAACTTTCAAACTTCCACTTCCACGCAGAAAAACTGTCTTCCTACAGAGAAACTAGTCCTCCTTGTTTCTTTGAGTTTGTGTGCCTGCATCTGGAAACTGCAGGGAGAAGAGGAGGAGAAGAGGAGCTCCGTGGAGGCGTACTGGCTTGTTGGACTGAACGTGGGAATTGCAAAACGTGATGTCATTTTTGGATCTTCTGAGGAGGGGCGTTAGAGCTGTGCGTAAATGGCATTATTTGTGCGTAATTGGAGATTGCGCGGCGAATGAATGAGATCAGAGTCTGCACGGTGCGGTCCAAACGCTGTTTGGATAAAAGAGACGTGTTAAACATGTGCAGTAGTTCGGATGTTGAGTTTAATTGCGGGACAACACCCCGCATTCACCGGGAACAACAGGGATGCTGGTGGATGGTGGAGGGTTACTGAAAAACACTGGAAGCGCATCGTTACAATTTCTGGATCCTTAATTAAAACTTTTTTATGAGTAACCTGATGGATTTAATTGATTTTAACCACTCAAATATTTAATAAGAGAACTTGTCAAACACTTAAAGTTTATGAAGAAACATCATAAAAATCTAATAAATAAATGTGTCAGTTGAAATGTGGGTCACAGCTTTTTTTTTCTGTCTCCTTGTTGTCATAGTTTGGAGGAGACCTACAGGTGGGAGAGCCACCAGAAGCTCTCACAGTCCCGTTACGGGCTGCCAAGGTCATGCTGCCTGCATATCCAGGTAAACAGCGCCACCGCGTGGTTAACAGTGAAGCGGCCACGCAGTCCTGCTTATCTAATATTTATTAAATGTTCTCATGTAACTGCCTGGTGGAGTTTTTTTGCTGTCAAACTAAAAACCATCAAAGTAGAAAGAAACACTGTGATCACAAACTGTGTGACTGTAACAAAGGTACTTTTTTAAAATTTTTATTTATGTTTCCTTCTTTTCTACTTTCTGCTCTTCCCAAAAATATAATAGATCACATTACATTATATTTATTTGTTTTTTTATTTATCGGAGTGTCCTTAATAGATATTAAGTGTAATGTAAAGTGAGATTTAATTGAAGGTGACTTGTTCCTCCCCCCTGAGGCGTAGAGAGAGAGACAGACAGACAGACAGAGAGAGAGAGAGAGAGAGAGACACAGAGAGAGAGAGAGGGAGAGAGAGACAGACACACACAGAGAGAGAGAGAGAGAGAGAGGTGCCAGAAAAGGCGTGTCCCGACCCGAGACGAGGATCTGTTGTCTCTCGTGCGGGAAATATCGACATAGAGACACAACAAGACAACCGGACTTTTATTTTGTAGAGCTGTAACAGTTCGGAGGCCGTTTTGTCAGAGTTTAAACTTTGAGATCTGACTTTTCTCTCCTTCAGTTTCCATCGTCTGAACTGTTGATGCGAGTGAAGCGGCTCCGTGTTTCTGCACACATGGAGACTTTTTACAGGATGACCCAGCGGATGTTTTACTAGAATTATCAGGCCTGGAGACGAGCTGATCGGTGGGATGAAGGATCGACTGGCTGAACTCAACGCTGTAGGTGTCGTTTCTTTGCTCTGATCATTTACACCTTGACAGGTAAGGGGGGAAAAAAGCGCTGTAGCTGCCACAGAAAGTCACTGAAACCCAGTTTTTCTCGGCCCGCACAGAGCAGGACTCAGGCAGAGGAGGATGTTGCGGTCGCAGTGGACAGAGATGGCTTCATGGAGAGCTTTTTCAGAAAGGTGGGTGTCACTGCAGCTTCCTGGATGTCCTCAGGTTTGGGGGCACCTGGCTGACAGAAGATACTGACGTGTGATTGGTTGATTTAGGTGGAAGAAGTCCGAGGACTCATCGATAAGATCTCCTACCAGGTGGAGGAGGTGAGGAAGATGCACAGCATGATCCTGTCAGCACCCAACCCAGATGACAGTAAGTGTGTGTGTGTGTGTGTGTGTGTGTGTCTGTGAAAAACAAGAACATTTGAATCCAAATGTTGACACATCTGCTGTGTTTAAGGGATCATTTGTGCTTTCGGCCATCTTGAAACATCTTGGCTGGAGTTTGACTTTTGAGGCACAGAGAGAAAATACAACAAATGCTTCACTTCCTTTGTTACATTTTTCCTCCTCATTGTACACGAACGGCTGCCTGGCAGGAAACCTGTGAAGGAAACAGCCCCGTTCCAGCCGAAAAACTCAAACCTTTGTAATCTGGGCTCTGAATTGAGCTGCTTGGCCGTCAGGGATCCAAACACGGTGGCATGTGGCACATTTCTGCAGACTCCAGTGTGAAACTCTCTAAGCAGAGGCGGTTTCAAAGTGTTTCTGATGATTTCAGGATGAACTCAGTTCCTGGCTGTGTTCGGTGTGTGAGCGGAGGCCTGAGGACTCTGCAGGACAAAGAGCCAGCTTACAGCAGCGCGGCATCATCACTGATTGTGTTGAATGTAACACAGTACAGTGTTTTCAGATCCGTGGCACTGAAACGGTCACCAGGGGGGGAAACAAAGGCCTTGTGCTTTGTGTGATGTGTGTGACCTGTGCAATATTGTCAAAGGGTTGTTGCTAAGTTACAAGGAGAAATCAGAGTAAATTCAATATTTACAGAAGAGAGAGAGAGAGAGAGTGATTAACGGGATGACCTTATTTTTCCTCACTGACGTGTTTCCCATTTGCTTTCGTTTGAAGGAACAAAAGATCAACTGAATTCTCTGACCAACGACATCAAAGGAAACGCCAACGTGGTGCGGACGAAACTAAAAAGTGAGTCGAAGCATGACATGTTTGTCACACTCAGATGCTCCGTACAGAAGCTGATGTTGTCGTCGGCTGTTGTGTAACGTTGTGTGCTGACTCTCCTCCTCTGAAGCCATGGAGCTGAGCATGCCCTTAGACGAAGCAGCCAACAGGGCCTCGGTCGACTTCAGGATCCAGAAAACACAGGTGAGGGAACAAACCTCTGACTCCTCCCCACACAGGACCATCAGGACCATCAGGGACATCAGGAAGGAAACAGGGATAATGTTTCCGCATGGATTCAACCTGTTTAAAGACATCAAGTTTCCAGCTTCACCTACAGAATTCACTCTTTCACACATTGCAATGTTTAATCTATAACAATGCATCATTCTCTGTACGATCATCATATGATCAGAGTGTCAGACATTTTGCAGCTCATCCAAGAGGCTTTTTATAACCTTCATTTAGCTGAAAAAGGAGGAGAATTTCCTCTGCTCACAAAGGAAAACCTTATCCAACATATTCACATCTCACACATGGTTTACACTGCACAGGATCTGAAAAGGAACTTGTAACTTAAGCTGTCAGTCAATGTAATGAAGTAAAAAACACAATATTTGCCTCTGAGTTGCATAAAATGTCAAAAAACCTTGATTTTAATTCAGTACTTGAGTAAATTTATCTGTTTTTTTCCACTACTGGTATCAAGTCCCAAAACCCTGAAATACCCACATTCCCATCCTTTGTCCTTGTGTTTCTTTTTTATCTTCAGCACACTGTGCTGTCCAGGAAGTTTGTGGAGGTCATGACCCAGTACAACGAGACTCAAGTGTCGTTTCGGGAGAGAAGCAAAGGAAGGATCCAGAGACAGCTGGAGATAAGTAAGTGACAAATAATGGACCCCTGAACCCTCATGAGGTCCAGAAACATCAGCTTTGTTTATAAAATCCTCTTTGAAATGATAATTATTAATCTGAAACGGCACTACAGACATGAAAAACTGCATTTCTTTACGCACATCAATGGCTTAGATCTGTTTTCACATTCAAGATTTGTGAGTGAAAGACAGGAGATAAAAAGAGAAACAAGTAAAAGCCTGAAGCCGTGTTAGGACAGGATCCAGGAAACAGACCACACCGGTTTCCTCTCTGCCTCTCTGGACGCTGTGGATAAACAGACAGACAGACAGACGGACAGACAGCAGGACGGAGTTTTTCAGGTTCCTTCAAGATGTCAAGGTTCTCTTTTGCACATAACAAAGTCACAAGTGAGCACATGAAAACAACTGATTTTAGATATTTCCTTATGGACCTTTAATGAGCTGTTGGCAGGTCGATCAAAGACCAGGATGAACAATGCAGCACCATGCAGTCACATGACAAACGCATAACTGGTGAGTGTTGGGTACCGACCAACCAAACCAGTAAATACATGATATGAATGTGGAGTTCAGCTTTAAAACAGCAGCGTTAGTGTGTGAAGCAGCACAGTCTAGATGTATTCAATTTAAGTTTTAGCATAATTAAAAACATGCAAAATGCAGTGAAATTCTGTGTGATGCGTTTGAATTCTTCAATGGATTTCCGAGATGTTGATGCTTCTGAGCTTAACTGAGAGGCTTAAAACAAAAAGCCGCTGTGTTTATAACGTGAACATCAAGATTTGTGCTTGTTGGCTGCAAAGAAGTGAACCAGTGGCAGGATATCCATCTTCATCAACCAAAACCAGTTTGTAATGTCTTGAAAAGATGAGTCTGCCTGCTGAGTTTAGAGAAGATTTAACCTCCAAGGAACTTAAAATGTTTTCCAAAAGGGATGCAAGATGGTAGAGAATCAATTAAAGAAATTAACTGGCATCCGAAA
>JAPZDV010000023.1:20951354-20989273 GCA_029814665.1 Acanthurus lineatus
AACACATTTCTAAACGCCAATTTAGACAAAAGGTTTTCTGCTGTTTTCAACACCAAAAGGTTGCTTTATTTATCTTTTTGAAATTGCAGATATTGACATATATTGTTTAGTACCATTCAGTACTGAAAAATTGGGGTTAATAGTAAAAGTTGCACTAATGCATCCCCATACAATTGAATTTTCATATTTTCAGAGCACTTATTTCCCATGTATTTATCATTTAGTTTTGCTTTTCTTGTTATGTTTTTTTTGGTCACATAATAATATTGTAAACTGTACCGTTCATTGTACTTTCTTGGTCAAGATGAGGGTTATAAAAATAGCTGCTGTGACATTCAAATGAAGTTTTATAACAAATAACACTACAGGTTTTGTATATCCCATTGTATAACTGTGCAATACCATGTTGTGTATTTCTGCTTAATGCTGGGGCCAGACTTTTTCAACATTTTTTATCAGGTACTGTCACACAGAAATAGCATAGGATAGGATTTGATGGATTACAAAACTGTCATTACAACAGAAAAGAAGACTATACACAGCAAATAGCATTCTTAACACTGATGTGAAGATGATGTATTTTGAAATGCACCAACATTGTATAAATGTGCTCATCAACCCATACAAATCTCATCCATAACTAGACATCTAAATTTGGAAGCAAAAGAAAAAACAAACAAATAAACAAACAACAAAAAAAAACACTAAAAAAAAAAACAAAACTACAGACAAAAAAGGCAATGGCAAAATATGATTTGCCCCTCTGCCCCCTTCTGGTTGAAGTGTTTTTTTTTTCTCTTCTGATATATTTTTCCCCAGTATAAATCCACAGGAATACGAACTGCTCATGACAAATCTGACTTTCAGTTGAAGCCCCACAGGCCTTGGAGAAACCACCAGTGCACTGCAGCACTGGGTGTGCACTGGGTTTGCGAATTGTGAAAGTCAGGAACTGCACTCCTCTTTAGTACTTCAGTCAGGGGGAAAAAACATATTACTCTATGTTAACAGACCAGGATCCACAGGTTTGTAAGATAGAAAAGAAAATGTCTTCTTTTCCAGTTGTCTTTTTTGAGTTTGTAATTAATAAATCCCACAGCTCCATTATATCATTTTCATGTTAAACTTACGAGGAGCATCCACTGTGCTGCTGCTCATGCCAGCGTCTGATTTCCGTGGCACATACTCAATCTCAATGTTGTGCTTAGTGTTGCCTTTACCTCTGCTCCAAAGGAAAAGCAGTACCAGGCAAAACAAGACGACACCGAGAAACGAGATGAAGCCCATTGTGGTTGCAATGATCAGTGTCTTTATATCAAAGGGGAAAGGGACATTGGCTCTTGTACCGTTAGCACCAGTTTCTGTGGGCTGGTTGGAGATAAAGGCTAAAGACTTGTTGAGCTGGTTTGGCCAGTCAGGTGAGTAGCTATGAATGTGCAGGTGAGCAAGAGAGGTGTCATTTCCACCTGCGTTGCTAGCTATACACACATATGTACCATTGTCCTGAATCTGGGCATAGCGCACCTCAAGGGTCCCGTCAGGCAACACGGACAGCCTTCCAATTGTCTTGGTGGTGATGAACTTTTTTTGTGGGGATAGCCACATTATCACCGGAGCTGGATCTCCATCTGCTTGGCAAGCAAAATGAACAATGGCTCCCTCATCAACGTATTTCTGCTGGGGTTTGCGATCCCTAATTCTGGACTTGCGACACGTGAAGTAGTTGGGCTGCAGAACATCCGGGAAATCTTTGAACTCTTTTCCTTGGACAAACTCAGGGGAGGCACAGGTGGGCTGCTGCCTGTTGAAGTTCAATCTCCAGCGTCGTCGGAAAACCCATAACAGTCGGCAGTCACATGCCAGGGGATTATCATACAAGGCAAGGGTCTCCAGGTTGCCAACTGAATGGAAAGCGGACTCCTCTAAAGTGCTAAGAGAGTTTCCAGACACATTTAGAATCTTCAGGTAGTTTAGACCACGGAAAGAGTAGGGCTCAATCATTGCCAGTCTGCCACCCACCAGGTGAAATTCCTGCAGACGCAGAAGATCATGGAGCTTATTCCCCTCAATGGTGTGGATAGGGTTATACGAAAGATTGAGAAAGCGCAAATAAACCAAGTGCCTCAGGGCTACATAAGGAATTGTGGTCAGGTTGGCATTTGCAATGGTCAAGGAGGTGAGATTTAATCCATACAAGCAATTTGGGGTCATCGTATCCAAATATGGCCAATTTGCTATTTCCAACACCTTCAGCCGATAGAGCCGTTTAAAAGAGTAATCCCGTATGACATTGATATTGAGGTGGCGAAGCCTGAGAGTGATCAAACTGTGGAGGTGGGTAAAAGCCTCTGTCGGCACAGAGGACAGGTTACACTTCTCAAGACTCAGGTGCTCAAGGCTACTTAGGCCATGAAAAGCCCGGTGGGAGATGAAAACCAGGTCATTATCTCCCACCTCTAAAGACCGGAGATTGTACAAATCCTGGAACATGTAGTCCAACAGGATGACAATCTTGTTTTCACTTATGTCCAGCTGTGTGAGATTGCTGAGGCCTGTGAAGACACCAAGCTGGATGAGCTTAAGCTTGTTGCTGCGCAGCCCCAATGTCCGCAAGCCATAAAGGTTGTTGAAAGCTCCAGGTTCGATAGTGGAGATTGTGTTTTCACTTAACTCAAGGTGTTCGAGGTTGGGAAAGATGGCGAACTCGTCTGGGTTGATGGTTCTAATGCGGTTCTTGCTGAGGTCCAGCAGTCTTGTTTCTGCAGGGATGCCCTCAGGAACTGTCATGAGCTTCTTGCGATGGCACATCACAGAGCGCTCTTGAACATTGCACTCACAGCGGGATGGACAGCCTGTGGTGGAGCCAGACAGCACAGTGCCCAGCATCAGGATCAGAATGGGCTGCCAGCAAGCCACCAGGTAGCTGTGCCCAGTCGCTTCCCCGGCTGCCATCTTATCGGTTACCTGAGGAAACATAAAGACAAAGCAAAACATTTAAATAAAACATGATATTAGCACTAACGATTTTGGCTACTAAGCATTTTATAAAATTTGGTCAGAATTCTTTTGTAAATTCAAGATGTAAATAATGTCAGTTTTAGAAAAGTAAATACATCAGCTTAAATACAGAATATGGTAGAACATTTTCATGAGACTGTATGGAAGGGTTTGACATTACAGAGATATTCAAATAAGCTTCTCTCTGCTAAATTTAGCCATTTCACGTCATACTGTATGTGGTTGAAGTTGAGGGCAGCAGTAGGGACTGACAATGGTTTGTATTTGTATAAAAAACACTTTCTTTTGGCCATTATGCTTTTTTTCACTGCCAGATGGTTAGATCAAGAACCCTAAGTGCTAAAAGGATGCCACTCTCATGTGACACAGTTCCTGACAGAACCGAGAGTAGAAACGCTGCAATATTCATGACAGAGACTAAAGATGAATAGAGATGGGTGGTCACGAGGAAGAAGGTATGTGCTTGCATAATTGAGAGTGATGACAGTTTTTGAATTCTACGTCACTCACTTTTCTGTACAGAGCCTCCAAAGGTATTTCAAATGCAAGTAACTGGTACAAACACAGCATTATATCAGACCTGTTTGTGGTGAAAAAGTCCATATTCTAGCTAGAATAAATCAAAGGCCAAATAATTCTAGTAATCTGCATAATTCCTGCACTGCAACCTCATTGTACCTGCAGTGGAATGCTAAAAACCATTTACACCACACACCTCGTGACGATCAATCAGTCAATGCTATCACCCTGATATAAAGTGAAGGGGCGCAGCTTCAAGTGGAATCAACAGCATTTTTCAGACGGTAATCCAATTCACGCTGTGTTCCAGACACATATGCCGAGCGCATCTGGTTTCTTGTGTCTTTTTTTTTTCTACAGCTACTCTTTTCTTCCTGCTTCCAGCCTGGGTTTGCAGTATATGAAAAAAAAGAGAAAAAGAAAAAACGGTATGGGGGGTTGGAGCAGCACTACAGGATTTAGAACGCAATCGAAGACTGATGGCAGCATGTGTGATGTATGTGCTGTGGCTGACACTCTGCTCGCGCTATCTTTTACAATAAAATATAGACCACACCAGAACAAGGTAATTGGATACAGAGAGATAAACACAGGGTTTAAAAGCAAAACAACAAACTGTATTCAATTTCAATGTCATCTGTTGGATGCTCCAGGCCTTTCGCTAACAATGCAATTAACGACTGATTTTATTATTTCAGGATTTCCAAAAAGAACCATGGGTACCATTTACATTATGGAAAAACAGAATATAGAAGCATAATTTTTGCTTTGAAATGAGGATAACAAATGTGCCATATTAATTGTATGAGGGTTTTAGTAGTATAAAGCAGATGGACTTAAAGATCAATGATTTAAGTTTTAATGAATCATTTCATAATCACTTAAAGGACATTATTTCGAACATTTAAGCAAATGGAGTTGCAATTCACTGACGTGTGGGAATGTGAAAGGAAAAAAAAAACAGGAACAAAAATCCTTCACATCTAATTCTCAATCATCAAGACATGTCTCGGGGGAGATTCCTGTCTATGCGAGATGGCTGTTGTCACAATACATAAAATTTTGCCAGGGGTGTGCAGTTTCATCTCTCGCTCTAAATTTGTCTTTAAAGTCAATTGCTAACTGGTCACATGATTCACAGAGGGCTTGTGAAGAAGGATAATGTGCACTTTTAGTGCTTCAGCAGATTTCATGGACCATATTCCTTTGACAGATTGAGACTGTAGAGGCAAGGGCAAAATCTGTGATATTATGGTTTACAATTAACTACAGGGTGACATGTTACTACCACTGTGGTCCCCTATAATAACTTTTTTTCCCACTGAACCAATACACAACTGGACATCAGACTTCAGGGGTTTATGGGTTAGATTTACTTCACTCAATTTGATTTTATTTCCTCTGAGGTCAAAGTTCAAATTGTGGATTTGATGATACCATCTGTAATCAAGTGAAACCAGGTGATTTCGAAACGGGCAGAGATGATGGCAGGGATCAGAGATCTGCACCACATCCTGCACCTGAGCCTGCTGTGCTCCTTCCTCCCTCCAGCCATCTTTAATCATTCTTATTCCTTCACCCACATTGATCAAGTCAGTGCTGAGTGCAGTGAGATGGAGTGGTGTGGGGTATTGTATAGCATGCTAACACACCTAAGAGGAAGAGCTAGCCTTATCGCAAGCTCAATTCCATCTGTCACCTTCTATCATGCATCTATCGCATATTGGATATCAGTCAATGAGATGCTATTATGTCCAACTCTATTACCACTGACACTGAAACCTGATCAGGAAAATGATCAAATCATAATCCCTTGTGGGTTAAGCTCCAGGACCACAACTTCTGCAGTTTATGGACCCCAGTTAAGCTTCCTAATGAGCCCTTGCACTCCTCTGCACAGGTTCAAAATCCCCATAAAAACACATCCCTTGAAAACTCAATCACAATACATTTGTTTATTTTTTACGATCAGTTGGAAAGAGATGATGGTAAAGCTTTTTTACAGTAATTCCCTTTAATGTGCACTCATGTTTTGTTTTTATTCATCGAAGAGAGCAGTAGGTCTTGATTTTATGTCACGTAATGCACCAGCATTTGTCTTGTGTAGGTGGAGAGATCCTACAGCTGTTGGCTAGGTGAGAAAAGCCAGTTCACTGAAAAGCTCAGTGCCATTTGTGCCTCCTTTTGTTCTGTTGTGATGTGGACACAGAGCCGCTGTGCTGCTACTGACATCCATGAATGAGAACCCCTGTTTGAAATGAGTTCATGCTGTCCATGCTACATGCTACAATACGTCAATGTGAAGCCTCATTTTAATTTGTGACCATTTGCTCTGTTAAAGTTACAGAGTGAAGAAAAGCTAAGCTGAATGGTTATTGTTAAATAAAAACACCATGTGTCACAGTTGTCGTGTTTGTGTTGCTTATTCTCGGGCTCTTATCACACAGGAAGGGCAGAGTCATATGTGACACCTAGTGGTAATATTTTGCACAAATGTTCAGTCTGGTATTTGTCTTAAAAAACAAACCAGTTTTAAAATTTCTACATCGTCTTAAACTGACAGAGCAGCTCTGACATTCATTGCACATGGCTTCAGAAGCAATTATGCAGGCAAACAAGGAAAAACGGGGAAACATTAAGATGAAGAATGCCATCCAGGGGTAAACATTTGCCGCTCCGTTTTGTTAATGATATGGTGTTATCATTCTCTCGCAGGCATGTAGTCTGAATGCAGTTCTTCATTCCAATGAGCACTCCGGTGAGCTCCCAGAGAATTACATTAATTGAGGTGAAGTGAGAAGGGGGTGTGCTTCTCAAAGGGAATGAATGTGGTTGAGGAGAAGTGAGACAAAGGTACTCAATAAATGAGGACCCACTGGTCCAAGACCAGTAATAACTAGATCAATGAATGGTGAGATTAATGCCTTTATGACGGAATCCACTGGGATCCTGAAAACGTTGCCTTCGTAATGGGAAGTAGATGGTGCCCGGCGCTCGGATCACTATGGAGTGGCATAAGAGAGGCCATCTTGGAAATTAATATGATTTTTAGTGCACAATCAATAATCTGTGATGGATAATTGGTCAAAGAGTTACGATACTTCTGAGTCAAGTTTATTGGAAAGTCTTCTTTTGAGTTGTCTCAAATAAAGAAACATTTACCTCATGAAGGTTTCATTCAACCATCTTTACCTGGGTGTCCTCAGAGAATTTTTATGTTTTCATAATAGTAGTGTAAAAAAAAATATTAAAACCTAAGTAACGAAATAAAATAATGAAATTATTCCATATCAGGAATAAACATTTAATATATACAGTTTACCTCTATTCATAAACACACAGGCTATTGGTTTTAAATTTAAATACAAAATATAAATCCGTTATTAATCCATAAAAATCTGACTCCTTTCTTTTTAAAAGGATAAAGATCTTTTGGACTTAGTGCACACAAACTCTGTGGCACCATGATCAACAGGTTTTAAGCACCCACTTGTAGTAAGCTGTATTAATTGCTTTCTCTCCACACGTTGCTTTCACACGCAACATGCTATCACTCCGCTAAATCTTATTCCATGCCTCTGAAAGGGGGGCTGTCTATCATCATTAAGTTTGCCACAATAAGCACAATCAAACAAAGGTGGAGAGGGATATTGTTAAAACTTAACCATCACCCAAAGCTTAAGTTTACCTGTCACAAGACATCACTCGTGAGCCTTGTTAAATACCATAGTTAAATACCTGTAAGCTTCTGGGAAATCCCTGAGATGAGGCTGACGTTATCTGCAACACAAAGTGTTAAAAGCCTTTAAAACCCATTCCTCTGCAAACTGCTTAGTCAGCTGCCAGGCTAATCCTGAATAGGCATGCCCAGCTATTTACCGCACTATTTGCATGACTTTGGTAGTCTATCCGAAACAATTTGCAGTGAGCAGATGCCACTCTCGTAAATCTCATCCTTAAGGAGATATAACAAATTTAAATGAGGCAGTGTGCCTTTGTTGCCTTTAAATTTAAACCAACACCGTACCGTATTATATTTATTCATGGTTTGAGTAATTAGTCTGTTTCATGGTATATCCTGTGAAACAGAAGCATTATACCAAGCTGCTAAGAATATATGTTATACTGTTTCTGTAGGTGCCTATTGGTTCAATTCCTTGCAGTAAGTAGCAGCTTGGAGTTATAACACCAAACGTGTATATTGACAGTCACATTTTGGCCAAATCCATTTAAACCAGGAGGGTCTGACCTTTAGCTCCCTGAGTAAGATCACTTTCACAATGCTATAATGTCGCCCAGATAAATTTCAAGAGAAAGGTTACCCTCGTGTCATTGAGAAGCTAAGCTGCCTGGTGGGATAGCTGGCTGGAGCCGGGCCTGTGAAATGGCAGGGCTTAAATGTAAGCCGACGCCCGACAGATGGACGGCAAAGCCCTAATCCAGGCGAAGAAGCCGGCTGGTGCAACAAGGTGCAGAATTCCTACAGAGGCCAGCTGTTGCCTTGACGAAACTCTGCCATGAAACCTGTCTACATGTCCCTCCTGAACTTCACCTCCAAAAAGGGTCATTTACTGTTTCTGTGCAGGGACTCTGCTCACTGATACAGCTACAAATAAAGGAGATCATACATAAAGTGACTAAGAAAGCAGCAAACATCATTTACTTTCAGCATCTGCTCAAAGGAAATCCAAATACAGTGAGAAATGTTTCTAATATTCAGTCTGTACCCTCACTGATGTGAAAGGGGTGAACAAAAAAGTAGGAACACTCCCTTGTAATTGGCTTTATATACATATTTTTAATCCACATCCACTATACAAAGGTCCCTCTGGCCTCAATTGAATAAAGGTTATAAAAATAAAAATTAAGAATCAGCCTTTTTGTTATTTTAATGCTTGCAAATATAAATTATTGAACAAATTGGACTGTAGTCTTCTTAAAGCAGTCAGGATTTTGCTTCAAGAGGATACAGCAGACTGAATTTTAATGTAAAACAAACAAATTGCTAATAATCTTGCAATATTCTATTGCTCAAAATGGACAGCAATGTGTGCAGAGATCAGCAATCGACTGATTGTGGCTTTTAAAAATCTAAAAATCACATTTCATTGCTCTCAAATTCACGTAGGTGTCTAATTTTGGCCTACTTTTCCACAGATGTGTCTTGCTGTTGTGTGTGTGAGAGAGAGGGAGTGTGTTTCCTCATGTGGTGTTTCATCGTTATTAAGCTCATTATCTCTCAAGCTCTGTTCACGGGAACACCATTAATTTTTGGTTCTTAAGGAGAAGTGTTTTCAAAAAAAAACAGCCTCCAGAATGTCAGAATTTCATAAAGAGGATCCAGGATTTTTGGAGAATTCAGATCAGTGTTCATTAATAAAAACCCACGCTCCCTTCACAACATCCAAAAATTCCGAACGAAGCCTGCCAACAGTTGTGTTGGGAGAAATAACAGTAAAATCAGATATAATTTCCTGATCAAAGCCAGATTACACTGACAAGTTCAATGCTAATGCTATTTGACTGTGACAAAAATATGACTAGTTTATATTCTGTCATCATCCAACTACATTCCCCTTTTTTGTGAGAGCTACAGAAAGTTATGTGATGCAAACTAAATCAAAGATGACAGTATTTTTCTCTCAGCACATCCTTAAGAGATATATGTCTTTTGTCTTATCTATTTTACAGACCCATTTTAGTATTTCACCTCATCTGAGTGTGGGCAGCATGACCTCGAAGTAAAACTCATTTCCATTGGCTACAATGGTAAAGTAAGCTTTAAATAATGTCACTTAAATCACAAAACTGCACTGCAGCTTATGAGACCAGGAACAGCCAACATGTAAACTGAATCACACGTTAAATAACCGATAACACAATATCAATTTTCTGTATATTCATCTCTTTGCTCTAAAAGCAACCAATTTAATCTCTACTACTGTTATAACAGGATCAAATTCCTCAAAGTGCCCTAAAGTGCAACATGTATTGGACAAAGTTGTTCTGACATTGACTTTGATTTATATTTTTATGTTTGAATTTATTTGCTCATTGAAGCTGTTGAGCATATTAGCATCGAAAGCAAAGCCCTAATGCATGTGCAAGCAAGTAAACAAAGACTTTCGTCAAATACCAATGCGTTATCTGTAACAAATATGATCAAATGGAACATGAATATGGTAAACTGGTGATTCTGAAAACAGCACATTATTGTATTTCTCTCCACTATCCGTGACTTCCGTCACTACGCTGATTTCAAATGCATAGGAGTTAAAATATACTAGTTTGCAGCTCTGTGGGGCTCTGTTTAGGCATCACCAGGCTTTGAGTTAAATGCTCCCATACCATGCCTGAATATTTGGCTTTTTTTTGAAGGTTATGCAACATCCATTTTAGAAAAAAGTTGCATTGCAGCGTAGATGAAGCTCATATTAGCAGGACTATGAAAACAAAGCATAGCAAGCTCTCATTTCCTGCACAAACTGTGGCTGCAGCACAGTTTAAGATGCTGCCTGTGTAATGTTTGTTTGTGAATGCATCACGTATAAATAATCTAATTAATATTTAATTCAATATTAAATTCACTACACTGCTAAAAGGGCACTAGGACTAAAAAAAGTGTGGCTTTTTGCATGTTACTCAATGTACGAGTTGACATTGAGAATTTCAATGGGATTATGCAAATGTGAATGTTGTACTTCCTGACACCTATGATAATCGTAAAGTAGCCTATAGAAATGTAAAGTCTGGTGGAATATAGGTTGTAAAAAAAGACTTTTTTGATCCTTTTAACATATTAATCCAAACACACTGGATCTACGCACCACCGAGTGAGTAGAAATGTGTAAAAATGTAATGTGTCATAGCAGCTGCAGTGCATTTTGAGTGTTTGCCCCCTCAAGGCAAGGCTAAGAGGAAAATGCTCCAGAGGCAGGAGAGCAGCTGCAAACACTCTGACACACGAAGGATAAAATGTTTTCGTCTGTATATCGTTTTTGTCCCATAGACCTCTGCCCCTCTCCACTCTGAGGCCCGATCTTTGTGTCGAGGACAACTTTCTGAGAGAACCTTCAAGACTCAAGGCCTTGGTGTGAGAGGGGGCAAACGGTCACACATGGACACTTCTCCGACACAGCGGGTGATGCCAACCTTCAGTGCTCCGGAGCACCACTTACTGCTACACTGGCTAAACTGCAGCTATGACAATAAACGTAAGAGAAACAATAATGGATTAAGGTCACAGGACTTGTACTTGTGATTTTTATTCTGGATACTGATCTTGGAGGAATGTTTTAGCGTGTGGGCTGAACCTGGCTTGTTCTAGTTTGTTTGGTTTACAAGACTGAAAGGCCAGCACTAACAAGGCCCCATGAGGTGCTTTAGGGAAGTCTGTTCCAAGCAACGGGCCAAATAGGATTTTTTTTTTTTAAAATTTCACTCAGATGCTCTAAAGATACAATATTTTATTAAAAACTACACATCACAAGCTTTATTTTATTTACTACTTTGAAAATTGTTTAAAATAGGGTAAAAAGGGCATAAAGCTCAGGATGAGCACAGTAAACAAATTTCTATTAATCATTTAAGCAGTTTATCAAGCAGAAATGTCAGATATGAACCTGTTCTAGATTCTTAAAAATAAGTATTGATTCTCTGTTTCTTCTTATTAAAATCGACGTATTTGGGTTCTGGATCGTTGGTATGATAACAGAAGACTAGAAAAAATATCAAGTCATTTAAAAAAAAAATACTCACTCATGCCTAAACTGTGTATTTGAGCCTAATTATACAGATATTTACAAGTATGCACATCATTTGCAAACAGCATTTAGCTGCTTACATATCTGTAGAAGACATAAAGGTTATTTCAAATTAATTGTTGATGATGTATCAGCTCCGCTTCAGATCTTTAATACACAAAATTGCCTCTGAGGTATTAAAACTTCAGGGAAAATAGTCCTTCATAATGCTTGCACTTCAAAGTTGGTTTGCACATGCTAAAAAATAAATTACGATGTTTGCACAACTAAACGACTAAATAACTCAGAGTTAACTAGTGTTATTCAACCCCTTTATCACCCAAAATCAAGAAATTGTGTCCTTTTTTGCATAATGTACCCACCAGCTTGTGATTAGGAGGAAGCTCATCATTGTTATTGAAATGAGTTCACAGGCTATTGGACAAAAAAGCAGAAGAGCTCAGGAGAATATCATGTTCCCCCGATGCTTTGATGAGCAGCTCTCAAAACATTTCCTTATGTAATCATTCATCTTTTCTTCACCTCAGTGACGCATCTACTTTTTCTTCACAGGTTTAGATCCAATTTTTCATCCAAAGACAAGTGCAAAATAATCAAACCTAACTACATTTCAGAAGAGGATCTAATAGCCTCCTAAAAATGCATCATGTTGATTTTGTTGTAATAATTAAGTTCTGTTGAAAGTACGACAAGTTTCTAAGTGTTTTTATGTCTGGCAGTCACAACCTCAGGCTAAAGGGCGTATCCAATAGTACCAAACACAAAGTCTCTGTCATCTCACTCATATAGAATGCCAGAGCATCCAAACTTATTTAAATAATCCAGATTTTTGCTCAGAATTATAATCATTCATGTGTGATGAGTTAATATTAAGCAGCTAAATCGAGCCCTTACCTCTTCTGCTGCTGCGTATAAAAGTGTCAGATTTAATTTCAGAATGACAGCACTTGTGGAAATCAAAACAGTCGCTCATATGATGTGCTGCTCTTTGAAAGGTGAAGATGTTCAAATTGTTAAATTCTATATTAGAATCCCTCTAAATAGATCCAAATTAAAAAAAGGTGTGATAAGGGAACGTTTAGCATTGAAGGAAGCAGAACGTATCAGTTATCTAACTCGCTTTGTGAGTGAATGCATTTTTCCCTTAGATGAAGTGAGTGGATTTGGCACTTGCCCTGAGAGTTTGTGTGTGTGTGTGTGTGTGTGTCGAGTGCAGGGCGGGGGGCCTGTTTGTGATTAGGGAAAGCTCTTATGCTCGCTTATGGAGCAACCACCATACCGACTCATCCATATGTATATATATATATATATATATCTGTAAGATATATCTTTAATAGCTGTGACTGCACCGCGAGCTACACTGGTCCCTCAATTAAAGGAGTCAACATGAACACATGCCTCTATTTCATAATGAATAATTTAGGTTGTATCTTATTGGATCGTAGGTGAAGTGTGATGAGCACAGTGTGGAGCGGCTCAGGGGCCATATTGACTTTAATTGTGACAGGCATGTACAGGCTTTTCTCCCAGTGTGGCGAAGAAAATGTCCTCTTTGCTTAGCTGGCCCTGGAGCTCACAGGGAGGCCTTCAGAGGGAAATGAGCTGTAATTAGTTGATAGAGAGTTGACCCCGATGCGGAAAAATGCCACACTAATGCACTGGAAGCAGACGCTGGAGGAGACTGCTGTGGCCATCTACAGCCGAGAGAAAAAAGCACAGACTACAGAGGAAACACTGGATGGAGGGATGATCTCCAACCATGGAGGGTTTGTTTCTGACATTTATTATTGTTTGTCAGCATAAATGTAAAGAAAGAAATGACCAAAGAAAAAAAATGCCTGTAAGGCTGAAAAGGATTTTGCATATTTGAAGAAAACCAGACCATAGAAAATAAAGAGAATGGACAGTGATTGGTTGAAAATGCTGCTCTCAGAACAAATACTCATGGATTATTAAACAGTTATTCTCTAGTGCTGCGATCCCAACTGTTAAATTAACCATCCCATTAGCAGCTACTCAGAGATGTATTAGTTTCAGTTTAAATGTTGGCTGATGGGTAAGATTATATGACTGAAAATTACTTTATAATCAGAGTCTGCATTACAGTTTGTCCATCAAAATTAATTGACAAGTCATTTTCCTGCAGAATGTCAGGATCAGTAAATATCTGTCACAATTCTTTAGGGGACTCTTCTTAAAATATTTATACTATATGATAATGAAGAAGAGTGAATATCGGTTGAAATGTTTTTATACTCTCATAAATTATCATCAGCTTTTAAAATCCAGCGTTGGGCTCTAATTCGAATGCTAACCATTAACTATTTAATTGCTTTGAGGGACTCAGGTGCATAATGAGTGACTCATTTCCATTTCTGTTTTTTAATTTACTGTAAACTGTTTGAACTGGAAATTCTTTTGAATGCAAGTGCAATTAAGTCCAGTTAACTTTCAACTAGACCTCATTTTTCCTGATTATTGTTAAATCAACAAAACAACAAGCCTCATGTTTTAAATATTTTCAGTAATTACTAAAACTGGTTACTCTTGTGGGGCCTGAATGATTCATGGACTTGGCTGTTAGCATTCTAAGTAATAATAAAAGAAGTAGTAGTTTTAATATTAACCAATTTCTTACTAAATACTTATTATTTTATCAGAATTGTCATAAATTACAGTTGATGAGTCATGAGAAATTTAAGAGCAGAAATCCCAAAGGAAAATATCGTGTTGCTGTTACATAGTCTGTCCACCAGAGAGCACTGAGAAGCTAAAATGTTCTGCTTCATTTAATAACTAAATGTTTGATTTAAAAAAAAGAATATATTTTATTATATAACAATGACTTTTAAAAATCAGTAAAACATCATGATTGTTTTCGGCCTTAAAACTAAAACTTTCAGTCTCACTTTAGTATCTCGTCGCATTTGTGCAATTTTCTTCCTTTAAACTTTCTCATTAATTTTAATACAGCTAGTAATCTTCCTAATGTTGCTCCAGTGTCGAGATTTCGTTGAATTTCCTTTAGCGATTAAGAAATAAATGTTCAATATCACTCGCAAGGACGTCTAACAATGGAGTCCTGAACTCAGAACAAAGGAATTCATTGCCTCGAACAAATTAAAGCAATTATCACATCACGTGTTTCCCAAGGCCTTTTTCCTCTCACCTCCATGTGAACCATTTCACGACTCACCTCGCTCATATTTTCACCTTCAGTCAAAGAATACCACCAATAGAAAAGCTTCTTATTCTCAACCTTGGTCTTTTTTCTCTTTTTTTTAAATGGCAGAATTCTTACAAGTGCTAGTTTTTTTGAAGTAAAATCCATGAAGGTGAAGGTACAGAAAACACAGTATTTCATGGGTTTTAAATGGGGGGCAGGGATAATCACACCTTCAGGAAGATGACAAAGATTCAGGACACAGTCTTGAAACGATGCATTCACACACAACACATAAGGTCTTTGATTTTGTTTCCCCCACACAGCTCTTGATTTATGGCTCTCAAATGTACAGACACTTACATAAAACTGCCAGAGCAAAGTCATTTCAGTTTACCAATTTAGGATTTATCTCCTTTCAGTGCGTGGGCTCAGAAAAAAAAAAGACAGTCTCATAAGTGCTTTATCAAAAACCAGAGGTGCCTCACAAGGAACTGCACATGAACAAGCTGCAGCTCTGAGTCAGATTGTATTTCTGCACCACAATAAAGCAAAAACAGTCTTTTTTTTAACTTTCTTCTCTTATTGCTGCAATGTGAGAGAAGTCAAAAGGTAGATATAACCTCCTGGACAATCAGTGACCGGTCTGGTGTGTATCACTGAGGTCTCACCGTTCACAGTCTCTTCATACGTTGAAGGGATCCTGGCTGTTGCTTTATGAGTGTTGACCCAGACTTTCATCTGTTGACTTCCAGCACTAAAATTTAATGAGGCTGGACGAAGAACAACAAGGCTTCTGAAATTCATACAGTGCTGTTCTAGCAAGCTGGCAAACTGTGACTCAGAAATCCTACTTCAATTGGAATGAATCACCTGATTGTGTATGCAAACCAAATGGCACCTGTTGAGACATGCAAACTGACTGTAAATGAAGAGTCCAAAGGCTACAGTTGGCTAGTTTATCGATTTAGATGGATTTCTGCTGATCAATTCCACTGGTCGACTGACTCACACTGGCAATTAGATTTGTTAGGGATTTTGTAACACACTATAGCAGCTTATATATAACAAATGCCATTGCAAGAATTTCAAAGAAGGTATGAATCTGTCACAAGCAATACTAAGCACTTTTCTGTACTAACAGCTTTTCAAAACCTATATGGCACTGATCAATAAATCCTTTCATTCCTGCTTTCAGCATAACATTTTTTTCTCATTTTCAAAGTATCATTTCTGAAAAAACAACCTCATGTGAATCACTTTCCTCATGTGAATCACTTTCTTCTTCCACAATCTACAGAGAGCGAAGTGGGCCTTTGCCGACCCCACCGTGGCTCCAGTGCAGAGATAGGGGAGCTTAATCCATGTCCTCTGAGAGATTGCCCAGAAAGATGAAGCCTTAATTAGCCAGATAAAACCCCACATAATAACACCATTGATATAGACTGGGAAATGAGGAACCAAGCAGAACAAAAAAAAAACAAAACCTACTGTATATAAGATGGAAAATATGGGCTTGGGAGACAGTTAGCGACATAGCTGTGGATGGAAAAAAAAAAGGGGGCAGTTCACTCTCACTCTCAACACCGGCAGTGGAACATTGTTTCATCTCCGTGAGCAATCCACCTGCTCCAAATTCTCTCATAAGTAGCTTAGAGGAAAAAAATGCTGACCTTCATATAATCAAAGATTATGTGGAGGAAAACAACAACAGTTTTTGGAGTGCTTAAGCAATAGCACTCATGGGAGGTTCGAGCAATTAAAGGCAAAATTACTTGTCTAAGCTGTCCTTGTATCCTCCCGCTCCCTATCTTTGGTTCCCTGTTGTATGAGAGGAGGTCATAAAGATAGTGAAAAGAAGAAGAGCATCACATCTCACCAGCTCTGCTAATCCTAGGAGTACTAGACGGAGCAGAATCTCCCTTTTAAGAAAGACAATCTAGGTATCCCACATGCTGCACATGGATCAATGACAAGGTGACCCTATATAGTAATACCAGATGGCTTTAGGGTTGGCAAAGATACTGCAAATCCCTTGTTAACATGTGTGGGCCTCTTAAAAGAAGTTACAGAAAAATCCACAAGAACTTTATCCCTTCCTGCTAAGAAGGATGTGAAAAAAGGTACATTTATGTATGGATTAATATCTCTCTCTCAAAAAAAAAGCTTCATTAGATTCTGAGGGCAAGTCATATCAAAGCCTGTCCAACCTCGATGTGCAGAGTTTGAAGTGAGCTCCCTTCTGCCACTCGTGCCTTAATTAATGAGAATGACTGTCTTTTTTCCTTTTGGTTCTCTGCAAAGGAGCAGTGCCTTTGTTGCAGCACGCTGACAGGCAGATGATATGCTTGTGGACACACATTTTTAGGATTTCATCTTTGTAGTCTTGTCATGTTAGGGGTGCATGAGATTCACATAGGAGATGTAAGCAAGCAGTGCTGAAATATCTTTCTAGATTTCTCTCAGTTCATTTTTTTTTCTTTTCTGAGACAAATACGTTATTTGTGTTGCCTTGATGATTAAACACGTTCTCATTTATAAGAGTTGTCCTTTGGATGAACTGGCGGGATTGGTGAATTAACAGAAAAAAAACACCATCTTACCTAAGAGCCTGCTCCTCCTCGTGAAACGAAACAGAAAGTTTGTGCTTCGGGGCAAAAGACTGTGATACTTTTTGGAGCTCTGATGGTCATTTTGAAGGAAACGGACAAACCCAGCAGGCATCGGTTTCATAATGTGCTCTGTTGATGACCCAAAATGTCTCACTTTCCTTTAATTCTCATTAAAAAAAATACTCTGGTAGGTTTTTGCTATATACAACGCAAATAATGTTTACTTGAGATTACTGAAAACTGAATGATACTAGAACCCAAAAATAGTGAATAAACTACTGCATAGAAGTGTGGATTGTACCAGGGATAAAAGCTGTGATTTTTTTTAAAAGAAAAGTACATATTTTAATGTTGTTGTCATTTTTTTAATTTCCCAAGCCAGTAGTCTTTGTGCTTAATATGTTGGCAGGAAGAAGGTTAATTGCTCCAGTTATTTATCAAACATTCCCTGGATGAAGCTTCTTCTTCTTTTCTCAGTTTTTTAAGAATAATAATAAAATAATAAACTGAAAATTTCCTGGTTAGACATGACAAGAATTCAGTGAACACCGTGGGCAGGTGCTTTCTTCTATGCAATAGATAACTTATCAACCAATCAAAACTCGATTATCTTAATTAATAATTAATGAAAAATAAGTTCAGGGTTAGGGTTAGGGTTATCAGGTAATCATCTATCCTAAAACCTGGCATCTGATGCTGATGGAGTGGCCGTGCTACATGGAAAAGACACTGCATATTTTCTGCTGTTTTATATACTATACTGCTGTTTTTACTCATTATTGCCAACAGTGCAGGAGCAAGAACAAGTGAATGCAAAAGAGCTGAATTATTTATTTGACATTTGCATATCTAGCATCTAGGTTTGGGTCCGTGGTCAGGGTAGATTATGTTATGGGGAGAGATTACTCATGAGTTTCTTTTTAGGCTATAATTCTAATTTACAGACATCTTGACATCATAAGCAAGATTTTAATGCATACTGATGTTATACCATTGTTCATTACAAGGCACACAATGTGCACTTTTTTCACCCGAAATTGCCTTGTTTTGTCATCGTAATAACTTTTCTCCACCTCGTGGTCTCTTGCTAAATCAGTTATGAGATATAAGGGTTAAATTGCCTGAACCATCCTTCTGGCACCGCATCAGCGCTCTGCAGACCTGATCTCTTTCCCTCCCAATTCCCACAGGTTCCCAAACTACTTTGCACTTCTGTGGCAGCACGTCACTCGCCAGTGTCCAACAAGGTCAAATGCCATTTCATTTTCTCGCCTTTGATCGCTGCCTGGCTCTTTCATCATCAGGCGCCCCCCCCCCCACCTCCCCATCCACCCTCACACTACCATCACCACCACCACCACCGCCACTATTTCACCAGTTACACTGCTCTCACTCATCTCATTCCCCTCAGATTCAGAGAACGAGACTGGCAGCAGCCGAAGTTAAAATATGTCTTTCCAGATGCAACACATCAGCAATCGATCAACTTCAGCTTCTCCATCTCGTGAAGTCAGAGCTATATTTTGCTTTTAGACAGGATGGAAAAATAATCCAAGTAGACCACAATGTGCATTAAAGCGTGGAATATATATATAAATCTCAAAGCCCTCTACCAGTAACTCTGCTTTTCCTGTCCTTAAATGAAGCATCTTGCTCTCTCTCTCTCTCTCTGCCTGATTGGTGACTAAAACACACTGACTAAATAAGAATCTCCATCTTTCCTCTCTGCTTAATCAAACCAAACACATACTGTGAGGCTCATCTTACAGAAGGGGATGTGTTTTATGATCTCCTGCAAGGTTCCAATAAACCGACCACATATTACAAATGAAATCTGCAATGTCACATCCTCAGCACTCCAGTTAGCTGTTAGCTTTCAGACGGACATTATTTGGATGCCTCCACGGTTTTCAAAAAGGTGGTCATGTAATCCCATCATCCCTGGAGTAAGTCTGATCGTGTTCCTTTGTAGAAAGTCATCTAGATATCTTAAAAATAGTTATTAAAAGACTGATTTTTCCACACCTTAAAACTCAGGAGCTATGATTTAATCATGACATGACATCTTTTAACCAAAAAAAAAAAAAAAATTCCGAGTTGTCATGTTAATTTTAGACCAATACAGCCATCTACCTCAGCAAAAACCCCATTAACTGAAATATATATTCATGTTAAGTCATGTTAAATTATTCCACTCTAGATTAATAATGTATCATTTAGATATTAACCCCTCTTAAATGAAATATATATTCACTGGATATGGATTCACAAGTCTGAAGAGTTGCCTGCCTTTGCTTCTCTTGCTTGTTTTCATAACATCATAAATTGAGCACTCTGGATTTTTGGCTGCTGGTCAGACTAAATAAGCAATTTTGACACATTACTTTGGCTGAGAAAAGTTGTGAAGGGAATTTGTCATTATTATTGAAAAATGCTGTAGAGCAAACAAGGATTTTTGGGGAAAAAAAATATCAGCAATTAAAAATAATTATTAGCTTCAACCATAATTCTGTCTGAATGTCTTAAAGTTTGCAGTGTTTATATATGTTAAGCATTTTTTTTAACTTAACATAAATGCACTTTGTCACAAGTCAGATTGTATTTCTGCACCACAATAAAGCAAAAACAGTCTTTTTTTTTACTTTACAAGGAGGAGCAAATGCATTGTTTTCAACATTCAAAACAGACATGATATTAAGTTAATGAAAAGAGACTTTATTTTTCTTATTCCAGCTGGCATAATCTGATATTTCATTTCCAAGATTTTGATTGATCTCTGAAAATGGCACTAATATACAAAAGTAGATCACTGAGTTTATAATTTCTATTATTAATGTGGATGTACACATTCTGCAACAGTATTTCTTCAAGAACTGAGATGGCTCTTGTCATGTCCGAATGTCTGAGTTTTGGTGGGATTATTGCTGCTTCTTCATGTCTAGCAAACTAAATTCTCCTCATGCCACCCAGTCTGATCGATAACCTGAAATCTGACCTCTTGTTTCCTCCCTGCACTTTCACTCTCCTGCATTGACAGTATTAGCAGTTCTTTGTTATAACGTTCTGTCATTCCTTTCGCTCTCTCTCTCTGCATTGACAAAGTGGTTAATAGACAGCCAGACTGAAAGAGGGAGGAAGAAAGAGAGCGAGAGATTGACAAAAAAGAGCTTTTTGGGAAGTTAAACAGAGAGAGTACCAAAGAAGAAGAAAGTGAGCTTTTAGGGAACTAAAAGCCTCTTCCTCTTTATACCTCAAAGCAAGGCCCCTCTTGTCATGAATCACATGGTGAATGGAAAAAGACTGTCAGTGGACAAAGAGCAACTAAAATGCACCTGACAAAAGGAGGGAATAATGTGCCTGAAGCACATTAAAATATTTGATTTAATGCTCTAATCTGAGTATCAGAGAGAGTAGCCTTTCCATACTGTGGCAGCATTTAAACAGAGGTGTCCATCTTCTTCATTAATTTTAATGGAATATCTGGCTGTTAGTGCAACTTTGAATGAATTAAATAGCGGCAGCAACAAAACAAGTTCTGAAACATGTTCAGACTTTATTCCAAATGAAATAGGTCAGTGTGAAAGAAGGAAATGAACTGTTGCTTTGTGAAAAAGTAAGCTAAAGCCTGAAGGATACATCCAAGAGATTCTACACAAAAGAAAATTGAATAAACAAGTAATTTGTGTGTTTTAAAAGAACATGTATAATGCTTTTGAATTCAGGGGAATCCTGCAGAAGATCCGGTGTAAATGACCACCTCATGTCTAATTACATCCCAGGTCAGCCTACTAGACAAAAGGGAGAGATTCAAGAGCGCCAATACGGTACCTAAACACTGAACTCAGGGAACTCCAGATCTGAACAGGGTGTTTTAACAGCCATTACGGCAGCAAGGTGGGGCACAAACACGAATCTTGTTCCCACTTATGGAAAATATCATATACTCCATTCAAGTATGGCTGCGTAAGTGGAGCTGCTATTGTGCCACAATTGGGTTTCTAGTCACCACTGAATAGCACTGTTTGAATAGATGCTTTCAGTACAACAGATGGAACATGTTGTAATTTTGCTGCACAATACCAATCATCACCGCTGCAAAACAGTTTATTCAGACTCTAGTTATAAATGCATGTGCGAATATCAAATGGGACAATAATGCTTGTTGTCTGCAGATGGAAAAGGAAGGAAAGGCATTGTAAATAACAATGGCATATGCTATCCACACCCAAAAACACCACATGAAGTGCTTTCATGCAGTTTTTATGTTCAAATTACATAGCTGAAGTTAAATAACACGGCCGCACAATCCCTAAATCAACATATTATATTGCACATGTATATACTTTTTTTCCACCTAATTCAGCAACTTATGTGCAGGTATTACAGCACTAGTCTCCTATCGAAGCTGCCAGTCTGATGCCATCGCCAGTTTAAAGCTCACAATCAGCTTATAAGAGAGAGACATACGTGTCATTCACACAATTATCATTATAAGCTCAAGTCTGCCTAGCAACAGAGGTGCCAGCATAGACACTGATTTGCAGATATACATTAAACACAAACGTCTTCTCCGCAGGGACGGTGAGGAGCCTAAGCAAGCACAACAACACCTCCTCAACCTTTGACCTGAACCCCGTCCACCATCAGTGCCTTATTTTAATGATGCGTCCTCCGAGGAACCGCACGTGATTCATTACAGGACGTTATTTTAACCTTGACAATAATTAGGGGTTTGCATTTTAATAGAAATGGTTTGGAATATAAATCAAAATTCCAATAAGCAGATTTAATTGATCATTAAAATGCTGTGGATGGTTAATCATTATTAGAACAAAAGTCTAGATGGACACAGTATTTATATATGGACTGAACAGGGTCAAGGTTTGTGGTGGTTCAAAAAAATATTTCTGTTGGCTGCTGCCATTTGAAAACACGCGGTAATCCAGCTTTTCTTTGTGGACACCTTGATTTTTCACACAAGCATAAAAGGTGAAGTTGCTCTCTCGAGGCACCTTTGCAGAAATTCTCTCCAGACGTTTCTCACAACACTGTGAAGCAGATCAGAATTAGTTGCACTTGTATAAGCTTTTCTAAGACGAAACCCTTCGAGGTAAATGGACCCTACAGGCTAATGCGAATGCATGGCATTTAGACATGCCTCAGACATGCATCTGACTATGCCTTGACATTTCACTTGATGCATTAATTCAAACGCTAATGTCGACATCATGATTGGTCCTTTTGAGATAGTCTTGTTTTTTTGTTTTTTTTGTTTCTTTGCACTTTGGCTTTTGATTACAAGGAACCCTGGAAAATAAGTCACACAGTCTCTTAAAGCACAATTAAAATATGGATCAGTAAATCTCCTGTACCGGTTAATTACATTACATGACCATCCATTTGCAGGTTGCATCTAGTATCATTGATATGATGAATATAAGGTAACTAATTTCGTCTAAATTATGGATTAGTGTATAATGTAATTGTGTTAATGCATTCAGCATCACAAGATTGGGGGCAATGCATTCACAGTTCAACAAATTTGATGTAACAAATGACAATGAAAGCCACTGTCACTCTGATGAGGCTCAAGAGCAGATTAACGCATAGGTTGCACACCCAAATGTGTGTTTATACAGTGCAGCATTTACAGCAGGAAGCCAGGATAACTGAACAGATGTTCAACAGGAGGTGTGTTGAAGGAAACTTGAATTGTTTGGAGCCAAGAAAATGAGCTTTTGGAATTTAAGTCACCCAGAGGCCCACGAACAATCAAATGACTGTTATTACAGGCACTTAATGGTTTGCAGGTTTTGTTGAAAATAGACATTCTGTTGTGCAACACAATAGAGTCCCTTTGTGCAGAGACATATCCAATGCATAACAGCTGCTACGTTACAAGACATTTGCATGGTGTTTCATAAGATACAAGCAGTGTGGGCAGGTCGGTGAACTGTTAAGGAGCTGTTTTATATGCTGGTGCCACACCGTCATGGACACTTTGTCAATATGTGAAATAATCAAATGGATCTCAAAGCTGAATCTTTTGAAAGAAAGACCAAAAACTTCTTATGTCTGCAGACCGCCCTTGCAGCTGCTCTTCCTGCTTATCTGGTTCAAAAGACATCCACCGAGGACAACATGCAGTTGTGAGCAAGAAACCTCCCTCCTGCTCCCATCAAACAGCTACAATGATCCCACCGCAGGCCTTTTATAAACATGCCATCCAGCCTCGGGCATCAATGAATCAAGGCAGTGGCATCAAGTGGAAATGGCAGTCAACCTCTAAAAACAACATAATTGCAATCCCCAGTGAAAACTCTTACCCTTGTGTCATCGTTGCATTATGTAGGCATCATGGCCTCACAACTGGGAGCCAATAAACACCTTGTCAATGCAGTAGGTGTCGGATTTACACCCAGGATGAGTGTCTCCAAGAGACATGCTAACACGTCATAGCCCCAGCATTAGCCCCTGCTCGCAAACACTATTGGTCATGTAAGTGTGTGTTGTGAGGAGGCAAGCGTGCGATCGCTCGTCATGCACTAGCATCACGGTCCACACCATCACCACCCACTCTGTCTCGACTGCTCCTCTGCTCCCGGTCTGCTGACAGATCTCTGCTGCAGCTGATTCCTTTCACCAGTGATTAAAAATGCTGCACTCACTCTTATTCTGGTCTCATTGGCTCGCTGTTCCCATCTTTTCCACATGTGATTAAATTACAAACATGCTGAGATGTAGCCATACTTCACTGTAATATAATGCTGTTATATGCAGCATGATTTTCCTGTGACATCTGATGCCCTGTATTATATCGGTCACTATGTAGAGGTTTAGCTTATTGCAAACATTGATCAACGTGTTGTAATCTAATATAGTATGTCAACAGCAGCAGAAAGCTGGAGGATAGAGGAGAGAGAGGGGTCTTCGTTACATGTGCCCTGCAGCCTCTATCAGGGCAGGGAGGTGAATCCTATTGACAACTAGTAGATCGCCAAGGTCAGCGGCCGCACATTTGTTTAATGAAGGCAGCCGGGGCGTCTGGACAAATCAGATCACACACCTCAGCAGCCTCTTAGCTGTTGCAAAGGCAGCCATGATTGAGTCAGCAGCATCCCAGTCATAAAAGAGACCACAGTGGAAAAAACCTTGCAAAAAACAGGGAATTCAAGCCCATAAAAGAGAAAGGCAAACCTATAGGAATGCTGTGACACTATAAAGGATGGTAAAAGAAATAGTTTTGTGTGATAAGGGCATTTTGAAGTCATTACCGAGTGCAACAAACATGCCTGGAGACAAGCAATGAGAAACTTCACAAGGTATTTTTTTTTTAATAGGGAGAGCACATAACAGTGTGGAAAACAAAGCACTCAGAATGGGTTACAGTATATTGCACCTGCCATGCCCCCTGCGCCACACCCTTGCCCGTGCATCTGTGTGTTATCTCAGAGTGTATCAGCTATCTATCATCTTGAATTGTGAGCCCTGATAAAGCCAGAGAGGCACGGCTGCTTCTGCTTCTGCTTCTGCTGCTGCTGCTGCTGCTGCTCAAGCTACGGGATGCTGCTCCTCTTCTATCTGGCAGTCCGCTCCCTCCGGCTATTTATAACCAGTAGAGCTACAGCACTTTATGAATGTCCGCAGGCACAGCATCACACATTCTTCTGATACTCTGCCGCAACTGTTTTGGTGTGTCATTATAGCAGGCAGCGTTGGACAATAAAGGGGTGTATATGTGTGAGTGTGTGTGTGTGGTGGTGGTGGGGTGTTTCAGGGGCCACTGTCATATATTTTCTGCAAATGCTGCCTTGAATAACAAACAACAGAGGTCTTGTGGCATCACACACACACACAAGTTTGCTCCCGTGTCCTGTGTAGTCACAGTGGTCGCTATATATAGATCTCATGACTGCTGCTTGGTTGAAAACAAGAAAAAAACAAAACAAAAAAGAAAAAAATCAGAAATCGTGTCTGAGGATCAATAAGATGCACGACTCCGTTGCAGCAGAAGCTTTGCTTTTTTTTGTACGCTGTCCATTTAACAGATAGCCATCTTTGCAGATGAATAAAATGGCATATGGGGAGCATCACGACTGCCTCACACTCCCCCACAATGAGAAATGTTATCTCAGCAGAGCCTATACGTGGCCAAATAAAGGCTAGATTAAGATAACATTTTGCAATTCACCCCCACCGCCACCAACACACACACACACGCGCGCACACACTCCCCATTCTCTCTCTCTCTCTCTCTCTTTCTCCGTCTCTCTCACGCACACGCACACACACACATACATACACTCACATTCGCGGGACAATTACATTTGAATATGGGCTCAAGCTTTCACCCTCCCAGACGAGCACTCACAGATAAATGACCGCAAAAAGGGAGATCAGGCAACACTGTCGAAATGAACACGGATAATAAATCTATAAATTAATTTAAAAAATCTGACTGTACGTACAAGAAGCATTTTTTACCTGCAGAGGACGCGCCTATCCACACTCAAGTCCCCCCGTTCCCTTTTTTTGTGTCCTGTCAAACGATTGTGTCCCTAATCATCGCGGACCTGCGGCCGTTATTTAGCTGATTTGACATCCGAATGATCCGAAGAGTTTTAGGAAAAAACCTCCGGTATGAGCCGGTGTCGCCTCTGGCACGCAAGAATTCACCTATTTGTGGGATGTTTTCTTCAAAGTAAAGCCCACAGAGAGAGAGAGAGAGAGAGGGAGACTGGGATATGGCTGCATTGTAGCTATCGACCTCTTTAAAATCTTGGCCTCAGCCTATAAATTAAACTGCATCGACATAAGAATAAACACACCAAAAATACACACACACATCTGCATTAAAAAACAACCCATATTTTGCTCTCTTGATCGGATACTCACCTGCTGTAGCCCTCAATGCTGCCAAGCATCCTTTCTCATTTCTCCCGACGGCAACTCCCAGCCACCAACACTCAAATTGAGACGCACTATCTCAAGTCCATCGCCTTGAAAGACAGCTTTCAAAAAAAAAAGAGAGAGAGAGGAGCGAAGGCGGGGAGGAAAAGAGACAAGAGCCAAGCCGATTCGTACAGATTTCCAGTAGGTTTCTCCACAACGGCAGTACCGCGGTTCTAAGGAGACAGCTCGAGTTAAAAAACAGGCAACCCACACACACACACGCACGCACAAACACACACACTGATCCTCCCTCGGTGCTGGGACTCCCTGTGCGCCCGAACTCGTCCGAGGATGAGTGTGGAGAATAAAGAAGGAATGCAAATGGCAGGTAGAAAGAGAGAGAGAGAGGGAGAGGGAGAGAGAGAGAGGGGAGAGAGAGGGAGAGAACAACTCCCACGCACCGTTCCCGCTGCCAGCGCACAGTTCTCGCTCCTTGATGCAGTCTCTCCACAGCCGCACACTCACAACTGTGTGACTGCCTGTCGTCAGTTGCACAGGCAATCCGCTTGCTGGAGGGAGGGACGGATATGATCGGCGGAACGCACTCTGCCCGGTGTCCTACTCAAGTGTGAGTGTGTGGTAAAGCTGTGTGTGTGTGTGTGTGTGTGAGAGAGCGTGTGTGCCACGTTTGGACATATCTGTTTGATAACCGTACGCATGCAGCCTTTTCATTTGCTGGTTTTTGTTCATTTAGACTCTGTGCGTTTTTTTAAGCAGACTTATCTGTTTAGATTTTTTTTTTAGCTGTGCAGATTTCAGCCTCCCTCGTTTGCGCGCGCACGAACGCTTTACGCGCACGCAGGCGCGCGGGCACACGCACAGAGGACACATTTCAAAGCAGAGGATGTCTTCAGAGGGGTAAAATGAGGCAAAAGAGCCCACGTTGGCCGTGTAACATGCATTTTTTATTTTATTTTTTTTTTACTGACAAGCTGCTGGCAAATAAAGAAATAAAATCAGATTTAAGTCTGTGAGGCTGGAGTGGAGGGGAGGGTGGGGGGCGTCTGTGAGAAAGTAGCAGTTCCTCTTCTGAGAGCCTGATGGCACTGTGAGCTTCAGATACTGCAGACAAACCCAAGCAGGCACACACACACACACACACATTGCCAACACACAGCTCTTTGCAGGAGCGGGCCCTACAGTGTGTTGTCTTCTACATATCTGATCCTTTGTCTGCCTCCTGTGATTTTAAAAGGGGATCTCAGGCAACATCAGAGAGGGATTGCAGAGGGTTTTAAAAGTAGGTGCAAACTGCCAAAGCTACCATTTTCATTTCACTCTCTTTAAGGTGAAGCCCACATGACAAAGGATGAGATTGTTGTCCTTGATGATAATGAGGTGAATCCAGCTTCAATGGTTCTTCTTGAAAGTTCTTGGATGATTTAAGAAGGTTTCAAATGCATTTTAATTCAATGTTTGAACAGATTAAGTTAGTGGAATCTTCAAGGACAGTATATCCAATAGATTCCTCTCAGACTAGCCTCTACCCAACAATGAAAGGGTTGGAAACTCATTTGTTTAAGAAAGAAGACAAGAGGGACAAGTTGCATAGAAGTCACTGACGACTCTCCTGCCAGCAGTGTGTTGTACAGGTACTACCATCCTCCATCTCAACATAAAAAACTCATAAAATACTCCAATCAAAACAATGGAACCTCCTACCACACACACACAAATACATGCACAACCAGCCACCACAGACAGCCACTTCCAAACAAAAGAAAGACAAATGTAACACCAGATGTCTATGGTTGTCTGGATGCTTTCCCTCGTTTATCGCCCACTGTCAGTGTTGGAAGAGTTCACACTTAACAGAAGCTAACTTAAAGTTCAGTTCACACATTTTAAAATGAACTAGTTCAAGTTCACAGTTCCATCCGGAGCCCCCCAATCATTGCCAAGGCCAAATACTGAATTGTAGAAAGACATAGATCATATATTAGAAGGCTGTAAAAAAAACTCCCACAGTATCCAGCAAGACTTGTGATCGCAGTTTACTATCCCAAGAGCGCCATCAACCATCACATGAGTGAACAACATCACTAGCATTGACCCTGAGGCAGCTGAAGAGCTCAGACACCATTCACAAATATACGTGCATGTTAATGAACACGTACTCTTTTAACGTATGGGATTGTCAGCAAAAGTGATGTCAGAGCACTGCTTTTTCTATAGCACTGTGATAGATTTCATACACAGGGATGCACAAACCTTATATTCAGAATAAGATCACTCAAATAAGATGTCCAACATTGAATGTGGTGCAACTTTTACATCTTGTTTATTTTTGGGATCTTATATTTTAGGTATGAAACTTAATAAATGATATATAATATATATATTTAATCATCCCCATCATCTTAGAAGCACATGATTTCTGCACATGAAAATATGGTCTCTGAATACTTGCCATAGTTTTTTAATCAACATAATTGTGCTGCAGTGTGCAGAGAACCCTGAGACCAAAGAGTGTAAATATTTCATGTTTGACAACTTTTCAAATCAACTGCTTTTATTATGCAGCCGTTTAATTGCTTTATGTTCATCACTGTCGACACCCGAAAGGGACTTAAGTGCTTTGGGTCTCCTGGGATAAATGAATGTAATGTTTAAGTAACCAAAATATTTCATCAGTAGTTTCCATTTTTTTGATCAAATGTAAAAAGTTTTTTTCGGTCGATTAGTTTTTGTCAGCCTCACACCAACATGAGCAGAAAACTTTGAGTAACAATTCACCCTACATCATCTGCCGTCACGTGTATATTTCAGTGAAGCTTTTACTCTTTAACCTACAACAGAGGAAATATCACTGTTGTATTTGTCTGGCAGTGTTGGAATGAGTCTCTGTCCTTGCACCCTCAAGCTTCTCTGCACGGACCCTCCGAGCAACTTAAGCCACTCAGGCATCACAGCTACATGTGAATGTCATCAGCATCAGTTCACGCATGGCCAAGGCACCCATGCTATGAGTACAGGGTATTTTCCCTGTATTTTTCTGCTGTTTCCCCTTGCCCGGCTGTGAAACCATTCCTTAAGGGGGAGCATAGGCTTCCTTTTTTTCCAGATCAGTACACCAGACCAGATATAAACTGCGGAGAGCTGCAGAGGTATCTCAACAGCTACTTTAGTCTAAAAGTCAGTTGACATTATAATCCCCCATGGATATGACATTAAATAATAAAATATTTAAATAAGTTTTAAATTATAATGCTTGGCAACATCTCTCATCTGAGCACGTGCCAGACATTCATCCTCCAGTCCTTAATGCTTTATGTGTATGGACGAAATCCCGCTGTGAAGTGAATATGAGTAAAGCTGCTGGGCCTGATAAAATCCTTGGCTGGGTACTAAAAAACATGAGCCAATCAGTTAGTGGATGCTGCTGCTGACATTTTAAACATGTCACTGTCACAGGAGAGTGTCCCCCACCTGCTTCAAGACAGCCACCATCGTACCTGTACCTAAAAAAGGCTGCAGCGTCTGCTCTAAACGACAAACTCCCCGCGGCACTAACCCCCATTCAGTTGAAGTGCTTTGAAAAAACTGGTTTTTCAGCACATCAAAAACAACATCCCAGTCAGTCTGGACCCTCACTGGTTTATATTCAGAAAAAAACAGATCCACAGAGGATGCCATCTCCACTGCTCTCAACTCGGTGTTGACACACCTTGAAGGTAACAGCACCTACATCAGAATGCTCTTTGTTGATTTCAGCTCAGCATTGAACACAATCTGCCCATGAAACTGATTGTGGAAAAACTTAGCACTCTGGGCTTGAGTACCACACTCTGCAACTGGGTATTGGATTTCCTCACAAACAGACCCTACACAGTTTGAAAAGAAGCAGTCACACCTCCTCCACTCTAGTGCTTAACACTGGAGCCCCCCAAGGTTGTGTGCTCAGCCCCCTCCTCCTCCTCCTCCTCCAGCCCCCTCATACTGGGAGGCAATCAACAATCTTGCAGAGTGGCGCACATGGAACAACCTACCGCTCAGCATCAGGAAAACCAGGGAGTTGATTGCTGATTTTAAGGAAAAAGAGGCAAAGAAACACACCGATGCCTCCATCAGGGGAGCTGAGACGGATCATATGCACAGATTCAGGAAAGAGAATTGGTTATAGAGGTGACACATATTAACCTTAGCAGCTGGAAATTAAAAAACTGACCCTGAACTTCATCGGTACTCATCTACAAAGCATCAGTAACGTTGGTGAGGTGAGGTGTTTGCACAGAGACCATAGAATATTAAAAGATAATGGCCACTTCAGTCACTGTCTTTCCACCCTGGTAAGAGATACAAACATATCCACAGCTATCAATAGACTAACAAACAGCTTTTTCCTCTGGAGTCCTCTTAACTTATTCTTGGCTCTTAAATGTAAAAATAAAAGTTTTGTTTTTATGAACTTATTAACTATTAATCGGTTAATAAAATTTTGTACTTTAGTAATAGCATTAAGGGACTACAAACTACATTTTGTTATACAACCTTGCATTGTGAATTGATAATAAATGAGTCTTGTTAAACAAAGTAAAAAGAAATATTTGCATATAAGGAGAACCAAATATGTCTCAAGTGTTACTAGATGAACAATACAGAGAGATAAATTTTAAACAGAGAAAAAACAGCTTTTTTCAAAATGCACATCACGGTAGGAAGGAAAGAGTCTATCCCTGCCTGCTTCATCCCCCCTCTGCAAAGAGCTGCAAACACAACAGAGGTAACAATGGATACCTTGTGAAGCCATGAGCTTTGAACACATCCCATCAATAACTAATCTGCTGTCTTTCCGGCACTGGCACGCAGGCTTGTCCTTAATATTTAGTTTTACTGGGTGTGAGGGATGTCTGTCATGGACAGTCTTGACTGTAAAAGATAACTTATGCTGTGATGACATTATAAAATAAGTATTTACTTATTGATGATGACTAATTTTTCCCTGTTATTCAGAAGATAAGTGGTGTTGCATACAAACCTACAAGGCTGTTCAGTCTTGCAGTTTTAGTTTATTTATAAGCTCCTCCACTAACTGATAATCAATTGCCTATTGACATTAATGCACGTTGTTACAACATTGTCATTCAGTAATGGAGTCACAAAAACCTCTGACATGTTTTTGACCTAATTCTTGAAATGAGTCTGAAATGGAGAGGAGCTTCCCTCTCCACTTTAATTCATTTTCTCTCTGCACCAAATCAAATTTTGGTGTTTGGAATGATTTTTTTTTTCTCCACAGTGGGTGATAAATGAAAACTCGGGAATGAAATCCAAATGGTCTTTCACATGAGGTGAAGCAAAATTCACCATTGAAACACTGTTTTTCATCTTTTGTTCCTTTAGAATGGACCTTGATAAAATAAAATATGATTTGCCGCTACAAAAATAATATCCTACTGCATTATACAGTCTTTTCATTATGTTTCCCTCTATTATATTTTGACAAAAGTATGTATCAAATCAATGAATTAGGAGTTAGTTTAACAAACAAAAACTGGGACCTACAGAAACAACAAATATAAAGGAGAGGTATTGCAGACAGTATTGTATTCACAGCACAGCAGGCGCTGGCTTTAACACATAGCTGCACTGGACTACTTTTATAGCACAACAGTTTATGTTGTATCTATACAAAACAGGGCTGATGTGGACGGTAATATTTTAACATCAGAGAAAGATTTAAAAGTGTTGATGGAGGGTTTGCAGCTTGATTTTCTTAAAGTTCCTCTTTCTTTTTTTTTCATTAATGGAGAAGTTGCAGGGCGTCTGTGTTAAGGCTCCTTTTTATTTTTTTTAGGTCCAAACAACAGCTTGCACCATGCTGTGAGAGCTGCTCAACTGCAACCTCGTACAGTTTTTCTCTCAGCAAAGGATTTGGACAGCTCTTGATGAAGGAGGAAGTTAGCCAAACCCTCCTGCTGAAAACAAATAAACACAAAATATGCTCTATAGAAGTCGTACCCCCCTTTGACGAATTATGACAACCTGCGAAACAAAAATATAGTTTTTTTGTTTTGTTTTATGTTTAGGTCTTTTTGGCTGCATTTAAAAATAAGTCTCTCCCTCTCTGCTCTTAATTGAACACCGTATTACTCCAAAAAGCATTTTGCCTCAATAGGTTGTGTAATATGAGCATGCAGACATTACACTGTAGTTTTACAGCCACATGGATGTTATGGTCTTATTTTAGAGCCACACAGACAAAACCTCAGGTAATTATTTTCCTCCCTGTTCTTTTATTTTCAAGCCAACAACCCCAATAGCCTCACTGCAACTCAAACAGATGAAAATCCAGATGCCCTGCTCCTATGGTGTCGGGGGGGTTATGCTAAACTTGGCCTTCCAGGTCATGTCAATACTATGATGGTTTTCCAAGGTCTGCAAGGTTAAAAAACACTCATAGCTGGCAGATGACTGTCAGTGCTGCAAACAGGCAACTGGCTCTGACACAACAATTTAATTTCTCTTGTTATTTGTTAGGAAATCAACAGATATTATATGCAAGCATGACCTCAAACATTTGCGCTGCTGACAGCTGTTATGATCGTGTATCCATGTTTCCTAAAAGCCAATTCATGTTACAACCAGAAGTACCATATTAAAATGCTCAGTCTCTAATTTGTTAGCTGTTTGCGGGTTAGATTAACACCTAAATTGAAAACACTCACCAGTAGTTTGCACAAGCATCGCCCCAACAGGACCAATCAATCTTCCAGTGCTCTATCCTTTGTGGCCTTTTTAACAGTGGCTCCCTAAAAGCCTTTTTTTTTTTACCACAATCCTGCAACGTGCCTATCCCTCTGACCTTTAAAATGAATGTGGTTCTGTAGCAAAGGCACTTATTACATTTCTAAACCACTCTTGTAGTGTCTTGTGGGTTTCCTGGCAAAAACACCACACAGACTCTTTTTGCCTCTCTCTGCTCCCCCTGTGCAAAAACAGACATACAAGCACATGAAGATTTCCTGTGTGACATTGTTTTTTACATGTTACATCCAGAGCAGTACTTTTTAAAGCAGCTACACATATGTCCTCTTGTAACAACAACAACAACAACAACAACAACAACAACAACAATAATAATAATAATAATATACCCATAACAAAGGCGTTCACCTTTTCCTCCTTTGTTATATTCGATGTTTTTATCTTGCAACATAAATGATGTCATTCATTGTATTTTAATTTGTTTTTGTTGTAACTTTGAAAAAAAAAACTTTGCGTCAGCAGAGCAGCTCGACTTTTTGCATTCATATTTTATTTTCTGTAAAAGAGCAACATTAGGCCCAACATGTTTTCCAACATCCATAATGAAGTGAACATGGAGACAAAAGCCTTTTTAATTTTAGATTTTCTTTTATATAAGTAAAAGGTTAAATATGCATGAATGCATTAAAAGGTCAATATACATACATTATGCATAAAAGGTGTTTATGTTTTGTCAATAATAGGTGTGGACTGTTATTACTGTTGAACAAAATGTCAAGTATATGTACAAGTTGTTACAAAAAGATATATATCATTTCTATTTGGAGTTTTGTAAATGACAGTGACATGTAAACTATGTGCAGGTCTATGTGGACCTACATGTCCAGTAGTTGCAGAGTTAAAGATCTGTATATTTCTTTCCTAACAGTCCAACATACTTTCTCTAGCTCCCTTAATCGTCCACTCTCACACATATATAAACACACACATGCATGTGTTCATTCACTCATTGTCACTCACTCACTCTCACCCTTGCAGTCATTAATTTGCCCTGAGTTGTATTATTGCGCTGCTATGTGCAATGGTGCAGTGAAAATGGAAAGCAGTTTAGTTGGCAGTGTTGAAGGGGAAAACTACCCTCACTGGGCTTTGAATCACTAAAATCCTGAATAAGCATTGTAATATGGGCTTGCGCACAGCAACCCAGTGTGCAGGGAATTGGATCCGGCATTATTGACATCTGGTTTATTTTAACACATGCATAACCTTTACAAAAACAGATTCAAAATTTAACAGCACCATATACTAATAACATCCTGTCATAGTGGAATGGATATTGTTGAAGGTATGCATAGTGTTTAGTGGTGGTCATTTTGCTTTTGCAGCATTGCAACAGTGGGTGAAAGCTATTTTAATGGCAGGCAGTGCAAAGTCATAATGCTACAAAGGTGTCAAACTGATTTGATAATGACAGTCATTAAGATTATGAAAATCTGTTCGAGACGGTGGGAGTACACCAGAGAGAACAGAGGGCATTCTTTTTGATGGTTTTGAAAAGGAACATGTATGCACAATGAACAACTAACTACATATAAGTACTCATTAGCATTGCAAAATGTATTTCTCAAGGTTGCAATTCAGTTGCTGCTACACTCTGGCTCCAATGTTTGATTGGAAAAGCATAGGAAAATATGGCTAACTAGCTTGTTGGTTTCTAATTTGAGCCTAGTTTTGCATCAGATTTATCAACTAATATCAGATTGTTTTGTGAATTGTGCTGTAAATAATATATTTGTCAGTAGACATTTTATCCACTTAATCTTTGTAAAAATCTACTCCCTGTTTCAGAGAGATAAGAGAGGATCTATTCACATCAAAGCAGAAAAATTGACCTAGCTATCTTAGACCAGTAGTACAATGAACAACACTTCAAAACAACTTGTAACAACTTGTACAAAAAACAAAAAGATGTGGCCATAAATGTCAGCTGGGGAAAATAAAATTGTGTATTTTTTAACATTTAAAACTCATCTAATGTGATTTTCTGTTATATTTTGTCCCTTAACCTGATTTGATCAGCAGATTTCTTATGAACTCACATTCTGATTACTATTGATTTTATTTTTAAGAATATTAGAAAACAAAACAACTTGCAGGCTACTTCTCTGTCATTGATGCTCAATTCAGTGATGTGCAAGAAGGACTGCAAAGAAAAATGATGCACCCATGCCACTTACACACACTGCTTTGGGCAGACTATCATTCCCATTAAACTAATAACAGTTAGCTTCTTATCTCACAATGTCTTGGCAAAGTCACTTGCACCCTTGAACAAAACACAATGTCTTTGAATGCTGGGGCATAATCTATCACTGAGGCCCAAATGAGACTGTGTAATCTTCTGCAATTTGCTTCACTGTGTTCCATGTTATTACCATTTCTGCGGGATTTTTTGTAGTACACAAATTTCTCTTTTTGGGACATTTGTGCCGTCCTTTAACTTCACAAGCAGGCAGAATTTAATATTTTTTCATCTTGCTTACTTACTTTAGAATCTAATAATGATGAAAGTCTTCTTACAACATTCATTCTGCAGACATCACTCTTACAAATCTCATTCTAGAGTAAATGTTCAAAGTCAAATAGATATTTTGGAGTCACTAGAGGTCTGAAAGCGCATACTCAATTCCAGATCATCAAATACTGATCTGCTACGCCTCTTGGTATCTCAAGCAGACACACAGGTTTTCTTTTTATGTCTGTAAAACATACACCAGTTTTCAACTAATTCTAATGATCTAAAGCAATATTAGATGCTGATAGAAAATGCTCTAACCAAAATAGTACAAAGAGTACAAAAGTCCTTGGATAGGTGGTATTTAGAGGTGGTGGACTCTGAGGAAACTTACCTAAGAAAAGAAGAGCTTATACCCTGTGTTAACCAGAAATCAACAATCTCTTCCTAAACTGAACCTGGGAACATGCCTTGTTGGGTCAAAAGGTAGTGTTCAGGCTAAATCTAAGTAAAAGATATTACTTGCTAAACCAGACCTAACAAATCCTGTTTTACAGTCTTGTTTAAGTGCAGCAGGGTTCCCTGCTTAAACATTGCATGCAAAAGCATTACAAACACTGAGAAGACCAAACTTATCTATTGTAGAAAGAGCATGTGACAATGTTTTTAATCTCTACTATATAAAGAAAAGTGTCGTCTGCATACAAAGATATATGGTATTTCATTCCTTTGCTAATGATTTGAGAGATTACGATGGGTTCTACCAATAATTTAAAGAAACAACTGGCCAGAAAGATGAATTTATTGCCACATTGTGGAGTCAGGATGATAGAAAACTCTTACATTAGATGTATAAATGGACAGAAATAAGTATTCATGAATACTCCCATGCTATTATTGTAAAATCCTTTCCCAGTGTTCACAGATAAAACTTCTTGCATCATGTTTAATTTGAGCCTGTTTTACTAGAGTCAAATCCAACAAAAGAAGTTTTAGGTGGGAACTTTTATATTGTGAGAAATGTGATGATTAGACCTTTGCAAATAACCTAACAGAGGCGTTAACGAGGAGACAAGTTTAACAACAATGGTTATTTCAAAAGGTTCCCTTTTGCTTTTCAGAGAAAGGATTTAGAACGACTCTTCAGTTCCTATTAGAGGTGTCAGCCTTGACAGAGTAATTTGGCTATTCTGGCAAAAGAGGTTCAATTATATCAAAAATGGCTGACAGATTTATGCGGGATGCATCTAGATCAGGATACTGTGCTGTTAGCATGAAGTCCTCAGAGCGTTTTAGCTTTTGTACAGAAAAAGTTTATCCACACTATAAGTCTGGATGGCAGACAGTGATAGACAGAATTTTTTTTCATGTTTATGACCAAGTTTTGTGGACTTTTATAAAATGCATCTTGTGTTTTCTTGTGTTACATTTTTTGCATTTTCAGGATCATATTTCAGCATGTATGCTGTCTTTGTTTTCTGCCTTCTAAACATATAACTATTTGCTGAAATTTAAAAGTATGGTAAATACAACATTTTACTTCATGTTCCAGTCTACAGTTCAGGCCAGGTACCATGACTCATTCATTAGTCAAAAAACACATTCAAAATTTAAGGATAGGCATTCCTAATACATGAACCTTTCACATGGTGAACCCATTCACTCACTATCAAATACTTAACCAAGTGTTTTTTTTCTCTTTTTTTTTGGTATAATGAAAATATGACCAAATATTAATGGTTAGCAACTGTTAATGCTGTTTTAACTTTTAAAAACAGCTGCTGGGATTTTTATTTTTCCAATGTGACAAATGTCTTTGCCTATAGACAAGCTATTATGAGCCACACTTTGGCCTCAGACCCCTGCAGATATTCTGCTTATGGTCTCTGAAACAATGGCTCCATTTTTATTTATTTTTTTCATCTGCAGGGCACCATCCATCGCCAGAGCTACTTGCCTGTCATCTTGCTGCACAGACAATGGCTTCCTGACACGAGAGGTCCTTGTAAAAGATGTTGCCACCCCTCGATCTGTGTGCAATACACACATAAAAGTATGTGCACAGACAAACACACCGCTGCCGCAAACGTGTTGGCACAACACACAAACACACACACACACACAAATCTAATCCGTCCTAGAATCAAATCCCATCCTTTTGTTTCCCAGACAGTAAAGGAGGGCAAGCGAGTGGTATTGGGAGAAGTGTACACTGGCAAAGTAATCACTATTTCGAGCAGGTTTTGGGTCATCCCCCTACTCTTCACCGATACCAAACCATTCTGAAGGGTAGAGAGATTTCAATCACTTTATAGCTGCCACCATAGCTTTAGTAAATTGTTGACAGCCAAATCCATGTCGATCCGTTGAGTGATTGCATGCTGCTAAGGGTCTAATCTCATTTTCTCTTCAGCTTCTGACTGCCTGAAAATTAACAGACATTACATTTAGGTCTTTCGTGTGTTTACGTCTGTATGATGCAATCTCACATCAAACAGCAAGGGCATTTTATGAACAGAAATTTAGTTAAGAGCATTCTTGATGCAGTCAGGGATTCTTGTAGCCCTCTGCAGAAAATTCCCAGCATTCATCACCATTGTGTTAGAAATAATCTGACACCAACAATTTCATTCTCAGACATTTTCTTTTTAAATGTCCATAATGGTATA
>JAPZDV010000023.1:20989647-20999687 GCA_029814665.1 Acanthurus lineatus
TTAGCTTTAAATAAATAACTGAATAACTACAACATCATAACATCCTTCCCTATAATGTCAGTACTTATCTGCCATTTTATCTGCTCATCAAAAGTTCACTAGCTGCATGTCTGAGCATGACTTGGTGCTTTCCTGAGGTTTAAAAAACTGAGCTAAGGCATCAGGTTACAGGCATCACAGACTTGCCTAAGAGAGGAGGAGAGAATGGACAGAGGTAATGCTGTCCTACTGTGTGGAGACTTCATCTGTTTTGGCATGATTTGATCAAACAGACTGCTGTTGTTTTTTTGGTCTATCACTCAAGCATGTCAACCCCACCTCCATTCCCAAAGTTGCATACTGAAATTATTAAAATATCTACCTTGTTAGTTAAGGCTGAAAATAAGTAACAGCACTCTTTCCCTGTTATATTGAATCATCATTATCTGCTCCACTTACAGCTTTACTTTACTTTCTTTTTCCTCATCCTTTCCTCTCTTTTCATTTATTCAATTCCAGATGGATAAGATCTTTTCATTTTTCATTCATTGACTTTCAGCTCAAATTTTTAATAATGTTACACAAATTAAGCAAATTCTACTTGAATGACATGGGTCCCCTAAAGGGAACTTTCCTACTGAAATGTCATTACAAATCATCCCTTTGTTGTTTAAGGAGGAGGTGTTGTGGTCACTGCTGTTGCCACATTTTTTAGACATCCCTGTGGAGTGAAGTTTGCTGGTCCTCAGGGTTTTCTCACCAACTCAGGTCTAAGCAGTTGGCTGACATGCCTGTTCATGAGATACATGTCTGATTAAAGATAACAAATCATTATTAAAGCCTCTGATGCTTAAGGGGACTCAGTTCAGTGGTGTGTTTAACATGTTAAAACTGTCTATTGTGATAAGTGTCAGTCCTTTGAACTGATACATGTAAACAGGCCCTACAGTCCTTAAGAGATGGGTATGATATGATTAAATCCTTTTACGCTTCACAAAAGATCCTCATGGAGACAGAGATGGTCAGTTTTCATGGATTCTGCTGATGTAACATAAAAATGCTTATAGCAGCCCAGTGCCTCTGGCCTATTTTCAAATGCTTGCACTTAATCCTATTCATGCATTTTATTGTCACCAAAAGGCATGAGTCATGGAAAAATTATGAGGCAGTATATGAGGAATAGAAAGGGCTATTCCCTACGAAAACAAGTTGTAAAATTTGAAGAAACATGTTCAAGAATTACTATATATTTCTGATTGTAGTGGCTCCTCTTTATTGTGTCTCCCACATTGAATCAGAACACTAAAAGCGTCAGCATATAATGGCAGAAAAGTAAAGCCAGAACCCTTTTTCAGTATAGCCTTTGTTGAGAAATGTAGGCGAGAACAATACACCTGAAATCCTTTAGTGTCTGTGTACAAATAACTGCCTATGCAGCCGTATTTGCCGCTATCACTGCCTGCTTTGTAATTCATTGCTGTTTGTTTTATTGTTTATCCACATATCACTGGTATGCTCAAAAGATATGTGGATGCATTGCTGTATAAATACGATAACTTTATCCACATTACATTTGGAATGGAAAGTCCCATCATGCTGCTATCACGCAGAAAAGCTTCACCCCAGTCTCTTTAACATTTGTTTGTTACATGACAATCTGTCTTCAGCACACTGCAATTGTTTGTCCCCTGCCGTACATTAGAGCACCACTGGGGCTTCAAATATCCATTACTTCTTAAAAATGATTTCTTTTCTTAGAGGAACATTTGTATACTAAGCAAATAATACACAGCTCACTTTTTAACCCCTCATATTTTACAGTAAAAACATCCGAGCTTGCACAAAGCTAATGGCTTGCATCTGACACATCATTTAAACATGGCGGAGACTTGGGCTAAGAATATTCCATTTGTCCATCTGTCATTTGTCTCTGAAGGCTAGCACTATTAACACTAATGTACTGGTGTAATGTCTATGTCACAAGCCTTTGAATGTAGCAACCTGTTTTTTTTTTTTTCTGAACCCTTTAGGCTTTTGTTATAATGTATTTACATTAATTTGGAGAGCAAACACTGGTGTGAGCCTGAGAAAGATTAGCTGATGTATATGAACAAATATGAATAATTACCTGCAGACAACTCAACAAACCTTAATATGCTGCTGATGATGACGTGATGTTTTACAAATTCTTTAGTATTTTTTAGGTTTTCATTGTTATACACTGCTTCTCATTCATACACATCCCTCCTCCTAACAACAACCCTCACCTTCTGCTGCTCTTTCATATCTGGATAAGTTAACTACACACTGCTGTGATCACAACAGAAAAAAATGGCATCCTTTCGCCAACATCACCCATAATGCTACTCGACTAAAAATGATTTGGTCAGAGATGGTAGTGTGTTATCATGTGGTAGCCACTTGCCTTTTTTCATTTTCCAAAACTGTAGCCTACAGCCACATCTAAAGTAACACCACTTTAAGCAATTTTATCGCATTCAAGCACCTTCAAGTCATTTGTCTTAAGTAGCATAATCTCCTTCACCCTCAGTAACATTCACCTTTTGTCTCAGATGTACAGATGTCTGGTTTTAGGTGATGCTGATTCATAACTGGCAGCCCTTGAGAACCTGCAAAATTCAATATTATTTGTAATGCGCTGGACCCCTGAGGTGAAACATAATTGTGTAAGCAAGTTACAGTTTACTCATATTTGCATCTTCATCTTTTCTCTGAGAATTCAAGTCCCTGAGTATTTTTCAATGACCTTGCTAGAAGCCCACCAGCTGCTATCTGAGTGCAGCACAAAAACCACATGGTGCATGGCTTATTAATCACAATGAATCAAATAAAAAACAAAATCCACAGTTTAGTCTTGTTTGATTTACAACGGTATCCATTCCAGCACGGACGACCCACTGTTTTTCAAAGTCTGTCAGGAACGCAGTCAAACAGAGCTGCATCTGTCAACATACGCTGGAAACATTAAGAACACAAACCAATAGACTTCACTCGACTTAGAATGAGAGGTTTTCTTTTAGCACCCTAAATAATTTCTTTTTTTGAAACTCTGGGGTTATCACAAGGTGACAAACATTCAAATTACAGTATTATTGCCTAGAATGTTAATTGCCTCCCTGCTGAATAAATAATAATTTCAATAGTATATTGATCTCTACAGAACGCCTGCAACAGGAGCATATCAACATGTAGACCAACATTATTAACATTCATGGCAAAGTCTAACTTTTTAAATCTTTATCAGCTTTAAGCGGTATCTGTCAGTCAATATGTTCAAAAACAAACATCTCAATTTAAAAGCCAGATCTCATAACTGACAGTATGTGAATTTTCATCAACAGAAGAAACAAACAGATGTCTTAGGGAATCTTGTAGAGTTTCTTTTCCTATCACAAACTTAGTAGCTCGGCTCAGAAAAAAAGCAGTGCATCAAACCCTGTTCTCATAACAGTTTTTTGTCCTCTCTTATTTAAGGTTAGAGGAAAAATACAGCTATGATACAACAGCAACAGGAGCACAGAGTAAGGAGTTTAAGCAGCACAAACAGGCAATAGCAAATAAAGCCATTTAACCTTTTCAACCTGTCTACCCTGTGGAGGCAAATGGTAAATATATAAATGTTTGGACAAATACACATGACTGCTCTCTCCCTCTCTCTCTCTCTCTCTCTCTCTCTCACACACACACACACACACACATTCACACAGCCAAGCGAGCACACCATGCAAAAGGTTTGGAAACAGCATATATTGCATTCACTCTGGCCACTGTATTGTGTCAGCAGAATCTCATTATTTCCATGCAGTTTCTGAGGCAATTATTGGGTGGGGAAATGGTAGCTCTCTATTGGGTGGCTTTATTTGTTCCAGGGTTATGACCATTCCTCAATGTGTGGCTCAGAGCAACACGCTGGTCCCCTTTGTGGTGTGTGTTAGGTGTTTGTGTGTGTGTGGTAGAGTGTAAAGGAGTGCATTGGGATCATTATTAACCATTTCAGCGATGAAAAAGCCAATGCTGAAATGGCTGGTGGGCCTTTAAGTAAGCGACTCAGGGGTCAAATGTCAAAGACGGCTCTGCTACTCTTTCATGTGGTAATTAGGAGAGAAACCACACTGAGCAGAGCTAAGCCAGAAAGAGCACTAAGAGTTTTATACTAACTCCCGCCCCTTTTCCAGGTTTCTGATGCAGGACTTTCACTGTAATCAAGATGGACCAATAAAGTTATATGTCTCAAGAGAAGATAATTTTGTCTCATCCTACTCACTGGTGGGGATGAGAATATCAATAAAGCTTTTATTCTGGACTTAAAATAATAGCTTTACTGAACAGCACAGATGATAATATCCACTGAGCCTTATGCACTTAGTGTAGCAGTAAAATAAATTGATTTAATTGCGAGTCTTACTTCAGGAAACAAGTCCAGTAAATATTTTAGAAGGGGAAAATTTAAGCTACTAGTGGTGATGTGACTGCTGCAGATAAGAAGTTATGGCATGGGGCAAAAGTATAATACAATACAAAACAACATGATGTCAAAAACAAAAAACATGTAGAAAAAAGCCATGATATCCATTTAATTGTGTTGTCACAGTCACCTGTTGTACTGTTAGTCCTGAGTCAATTTTTTGAAGTGAAAATGGAAAATAATGAAAAATTTAAAAGTACAAAGACAAACTGACAAGATAAAATTGTGCATAAATGTATGTACAGTGCTGCCCTGTTCTGTCTGGCCCTAAAACTGAAAAAAAAAAAAAAAAAAAAAAAAAAACTGGCTACACAGCTATAAACATCACACATAAACACTTTCCCCTAATCTCAAGTATATTTGAAAAGATAACGAACATACAGATGGGCAAACAGTGGATGAGAACATGTAAAATTAATAACTAATTAATATTGAATTTCTTGATCTAAATAACAACCAAAAGGCAAAAAATGATGAGGTTAAACACAACAGGAAATGTGCAACAAAACACACAGAAACTAATCTAAGCTGGTAAATACAGGAGATAAGGGAACGGAGGCAGAGGAGGGAGGAGTGATACAGACGGAGCATTTATCTCATGTTTGAATTTTAAAGTTTTCACTTTGTATGACCCTTTTTCTGTTTGTGGTTTATTGATGCGGGGTTAAATTTAGGTGAGCTTTTACTTTAGAGTCTATCAGCAGGAATATAATAAATTCATGCATTGGATCTACATTCATATTTACAGTATCATTGCATTTGGATGAAAACATGGGCCATAAAAGTCTCCTAATCCCAGGAGAAACATGCTGCAAAATGCATTTGATATATTTTTGAGAACACAAATAACATAACAATTTGTACATTTGACTCGGTAGTACAAATACAAGACATTAATTCAACTTTTTCTTTTCCATGCTTGTTGATGCATGGTATACTCACTCTGACATAAAGTGCATGGTTTTCCTTGGAGAATATAGATGTACAGTTCATTGTTTTGCCCTTTGAGTTGATATATTCTAAAGTAATAGCTCAAACAGGACAAGCCATCTAAAATTAAAGCCGTACGCTGTGGGAGGATCCATCAGACATTAACTATTTCCTGCCTCAAAAGAGCTATTAATAACATAACAGGTGACTTCCCCCACACGAGGAAACCCCTGCAGTGCTGCATTTCATTTATAGAATTACAGATGACACTGATGAGCTAGATGATGATTGAAGGTTAATTACCTGCCAAAACTGAGGAGGGAATTCATTGTAACTATTCTACCATTTCTGCTCCACATGTGATACTTAAGGCTCCATCTCACAGCTAAACTATTATTCATGGACTCTGCCTTTGGGGACATTTTGCTGGTGTGTCAATCTACTTTTGACAAACAGGTGCAATGGCTGATATTATTTCCCCCAGAGTTATATGTCATATCCAAGAAGTCATACATAACATAAAGGGGTTGGAAGGAATTATGTATAACTATGCATTTAAAAACCAAAGAAATGAAAAAAAGTAATGTTATGCCTTTGATGCACATGACTTTGAATGATTTCCCTGGTTTTATTTGAAAGACAGTTATGAAGCATTTTACATATGGATACAAGCAACACTTGGGATCATATTAACTTTGCATGCTACTTGATCCTACATAACTTTATTTTAGATTCTAGTTGTAATCCCTAAGTTTCCGGTAATGCCACGATATGTCAGGATGAATCTTACAGGACATTTATGTTTTTTTACATTTGACATTATGATGTTGCAACAAAAATCTGATATTTTGGGCCTCAATATTTCACCAAACATTAGCATCATGTCTCCAGTGAAACCCTGAATTATCATATCTTCATCAAATAGACGAACGAGGTGCAGTCAAAAAAATTCAGAGACCGCTCCTGTTGTGCTTAAACAAAGGGTTGCACAGTATGTGCTCACAGCAGGTGCAAGCAATAACTTCTTCATCTCTAGATCAACATGAACACCTGTGTTTCACAGGTTTTAATAACTGTTTTCGTGCACTTTTGGGATTTAATCATAGACCTGAAACTTGGGTCTATATGAAACAGAGACTAGACTTCATTTTAGGGAACAATAGGAAAGTTCTAGGGAGCCAAGTTTGGTGAGGGGCATCGAGTGTGTTGTTTCAGGTGAGAAACTTGCACCTCTAAAATGCCTTATGAGCAAATGTTGGAGAATCCAGGTGCTACCACAGTGAAGTTCATTGCTCCCTCTCATTGACCTCAGTATGTCACAGTAGTATTTAGCATCAAATGTTTGACTCTAGGGGACATATTCAAACCCCTTTGCTGTGGTCTTTTCAGTGCTCTTGACCTGACACATCTTCCTCTGTCTCGAGGGCTGCAGGATCCCAGAGACCAAACAGCAAAAACTGCTATTTGAAAAGTTTCTCAATCCGTCTGGTCCAGATAGTCTAACCTCTGCAGTTACAGGGGGAACCAAGAAAAGCTTTATGACTCAGTTAGACAAGAAAGGCCTGCCACTATGCCTTCCCCACCTCCCCTACCCCATAACTTTGCTTCCTAAGCTTAACCATTTATCCTAACCTAAACTGACACCCTTGTTACATCACCTGCCAGACAGAAAATCATTTCATGCACTAAAATCTTTTATTTCTATTCAAATCCTCCAAGTCTTCCAACAAACAAACACCATAATCACTTTTCCTTGATGGGTTTTTCTCGCACTGCTCCCTGGCTCCAGAGTTTCACTGGAGTTCTGACTCAGCATTAATCTGCAGGCAACAAATTCCCTTTCTTCCTCTTACAGGGAGGAAACAAATATTTACAACACCATCATTCATAATGACACAAACATACCATAACTCATTCGGCCAATCTGGGAAATTTGATTGACTAAGAGGGTTAGGGCCTTTCAATTTCAGACATTTTGACCTTCAATTACTCTGCCTCATTAGACCAATTAGAGTGAATACCAAACCAGTATTTATCACTCTGACATGATTCTTTAAATCAGGGCAGTTCCTTTGACATTATGTATCACATGTATGAGCTGAAAAACCTAATTTGTTTATTTTAACACTCAGTTGCTGTATTTTGAACCCTGAAGCACAATGTGAAGAAGTATCATCCCTCTATGTTTTTTGAAACTTGAAAGATGTTTTGGGAATCGCTTAACACTTCATGTTTGACCAACAAATAAGCAGCACAGGCCAATAGATGGTCTCTATTTCATGGGGGTCAACATAAATTGCAGGTTTGTCTCTGGGACAGTTCTGCAGGTATGACTGTGCTTCACTTTATTTAGGAGCCTCGCACATGAGACTAGAGTTTCTGGGTGATTGCTGAAATCAAAGAGGGACTTGACACAGCCTTGGCAGGTAACCTCAGAATTAAAGTTGAGACAGGCCACCACAAGTATCCTACTGACACCAGAGCCAATAAACACTTGCTGCTCCCAGCTGGAGAACAGCCAATGCCACAGGGAAGCAGCAGGATTAAAAGGTCTCCTGAACGATTGGTAGAGCAAGGTGGGCTCAGCAAAGTGTGTACAATGACACATGCTGTGTCGCCCTGTATTAACAGTGGCATATAATGTTTCTCGGCTGAAAACACTTTTATTATTGCTGTGTGAGTCTATTCTGTTGACAAAATGGAGGGGAAAATAAGTCTTTTATCCTGTATCGGACCTCCTGGAAGAACCTAAATATTGCAAGCAGTCAAATAGGCCCCCTGACAGTCTACAGGACATAGGAGGCTTTCCTATATGCTGTTAGTTTCTTTTAATAGCACAGCCAGTAAATTTTTCTGAATATAATTATTACATAGACTGTAATACAAGATTGACTAAAAGATAATATAAAGGCATTAAATAGTCTTCTCCAGAAAAAAAGAGCTTTTAGGGTCATTGCAATGTATGCATTGTTAATTGTAAGGCAGCAACCTCTAGCAGCTATAAGTATTATAACCAGAGGAAGGAAAGGGTTAAAGTGACAAAATTTTGCAATTTAAGGAGGTAAAATGGATAAGCAAACACTTAATTAATACCGAGCATACACTTGCATCCAATATTTGAAACTTATAGTCATTGTTAATTTATTTAAACAGACATCATGTACTCAAATCATGTCACTCATATGGAAGAAATATTCATTAAAACATGATATTTTGAGAAACCCAAACAAATAGTTTTGTGACCATGTGATGACCAAAGTCCATCATGACAGAGGTCTGATGCGCCTGTCACTGGGATGTAATAACTTTGCATGATTCAGATATCATGTTTATGAACTCACTAGCACCTTTACTACATGTACGCATGTAGAAATTGTTGGAGTCTGAGAAAACACAAAATATATTTTAGTTTGCGGTTGATGTATTAGTTTTTGGGAGAGTTGGTGCAATGTTCTTTACAGAGTGGGAGTCTAAAATTAGCTCATTTCCAACTTGCTGGAGAAAACTCTGATTCACAGCAGTATTTCGATTTCAATATTAATGTTTTTCTCCTATTTTTTACAGTTATTTCACACAGAAGTATTGTAAATCTCTCCTGTACTTTACCATTCCATTAAGAAAAGATTTGCTTTTTTTTTACTCGGCATGTTCGAGGCATTTCTTAATGCAGCAACATAGCTACATAAGAAACAGCCTGTTAAGGGGAGAAAAGTTTAATGTATTACATATGCTAATTTAGAATAAACTTGTTATTTATGATCCAGTTCAATTGCTTTTAAAAAAAGATTTCTTATAACTTGCTTTGAAAAAGTAGTCCTTTATGAGGTCTAACTATTTTTGGACTACATTCAAATGTCTACATGAATTTGTTAAAAGTACTGCTGCACTAGTATCAAAGGAAGACCTTGTCTCTTTATTTGTAACTGTATTAATTGGGGATCATCAATGCCTCACTTCAGGTGTCGTGACATGCCTGACTGGCATTGAAAGGGGGAATGTGAATGAGAGGCAGCACAGTTTTCAAGCTGAAGTAGTTCTTTTATTACAGTGTACACACACTGCACAATACGTGTTTATACAAGAGTAGAGGAAAATTGGAATAATATATGTCGAAATGTGGCTACGTGTAGTCTACGTGATATACAGGTATACACCGTATACCCACTAGAAAAAAGATCTGCATACCCACTTAAGAATGCCCAAGGATATGTAAACACAAACTTTCATTTCAAAAATTTACCCTGTGCGCACTGTCAAGCGACTCTTGGACCATATGGGCTTCTGTTGAAACAGCACAGTTGCGTGGCAGTTGTTTCCTCAAAACTGCAGGCTAAACACTAGCTATGTAGCCTTGCAAGTTTAAAATTAGCCAGTGTTAATGTTTAGGATCATTTGAGGGGATGAAACAGAAGCAAACTCAAACTATATCTATCATTGTTTTTGGGAATCCGCTGGCCCCGGAGTTACTGCCGCTTCAGCTGATACTGCTGATGACTCTAATGATGCTAACGTTACAGAAACTGCAGAAAGCGCGACTGGTGACTGTGACGAGGCGGATGCCAAGTTTGACTGTGGTTTTGAAAGATAAGTGAACATACTGTTTTCAAGTGTGTTTGTGAACACTTTTTTGTGCTCATTATTAAGT
>JAPZDV010000023.1:20999787-21092448 GCA_029814665.1 Acanthurus lineatus
TGAACACTTTTTTGTGCTTATTATTAAGTTTTTAAGTTAATAATGTTTTGTTAAGTTTTTGTGACAGCTTTGCATGAGTTTGCAAACTTAAATGTGCATTTAAATTACTAGCTGTTAAACCTGTGCTTCAGAGACTGTATTTATATAACATCTAAGACCATAATAGACTAAACTACTGTTGTAATGGAAACTGCAGTTCAATAGGTACTATAAATAGCTTCCAAATTGAATTAGTGGCATAATTACAATAAACCATTGGATGTACATGTCAATAAAATTTGAGTTAAAATTGCCTCTCTGCAGGCTAAACACGTCATTTATCTTCAAAATGCTGCACTGTGTGGTGCTGATGTTTATTACTGAAGTGCTGTAGCTCCACACTGTGTCTTCTGCAAGTGTAACAGCTGTGCCAATCTTGAATGTAACCCTGGAATTAATCTCTGCTTTCCAGATAGAGCAGAACACATTCAATTCCTCTACCACCTCCCTAAACTAGCCTTTGGCCTTCAGAAAGGCCTAAATGGGACCTTGCAATGACATTTTGCACAGTCCCTTGAGCCCTACTTAGCTCTTCACTTTTAAGGCTATTGACACAATGTTGTGGCATGAAAGAGCTTCGAGTCAAACAGTCTGAATAATTGCTTTTGTAAGGAACCCTTTTTGAAGTCTCAAGGGTTCTAATGTAATACCCACGATAGTGCCATTATCTAACATTGCTTTCACCTTCCTACCGTGATATGCTCAGAGCTGCAAGTAATCATGGGTAGAGAAAAAGATTAGAAGCTGTGCTCTAGGGCTTCTGGTCTGCGATCACCTTGATGCAACTGTTTTTCAAATGATACATTGCCCTTCACTTTCTGTCACTGATCCCCTTTCCGGATCATTAAAGCACCTTTGGCTTGAACTCTGGTGTGAATCACATCATCTGCAGCACACTAACGCCCACTGACCCACACCTGCTGTATTGAGAAACCATCCTTCAAGTCCTGCACAAACCCCAGCCAACAAATCGCCTCTCAACAGGAAGAAAATGACTCTCTTACAATCAATGCTATTTTCCTCAGATGCGACACATTAGTTACTACCACTTGGTGCCACAGCGGGTTGTCAAACAGCTAGTTCATGTATGTTTTCAGTTAGGCTGTAATTCTAGATTGGTTTCCCAGTGAAAAGGTGCAAAAAGAATGAAGAATCATTTCAAGAGTAAAGTGGGAATGATGAGCAATCTCACATTATATGTTTCTATTAAACACCCCTAAACCTCACAGAGAGCTTATAAATCTGATGCATACTGATGCCTCAGATGATGTCAAATTGATTAGAAGCCCACACAAGCATCCACATGCTGTGGGCTACTCACTGTTGGTCTAATGGATTCTTTCTGTGATCTCCGCCTTGTATCATCGGAGGCTACCGCAGTATTCTCTCTGTTGGTTGTCCTCATCAGACTCACTGAAACCAGCACAGAGACACCTAGTCTCATTAAACCAATGCAGTGCTCACTGTAACTCGCCACGCTTTGTTGCCAGCAGACAGAATAATTGGTGGTATCAATTAAGGTCTGCTTACTGTCTTACCATCACAGTGGCACGCTACATCACTCTCCAGGATAGAAAAGAACAAAGGATGTCCAGCTCCACCTGAGGTGAAGCTCCAACCAGTCATTTTGGAGCACATTATCTTGTTTAAAGACACACTTTTACACCCCGTAACCCATATCTGACGGGTACACACCTCAGTACAAAAAGTAAACAGGTTAGTGAGGAAATATTGAGGAATCAAAACATATTTGCTTTTTCTTTGCTTTCATAAGAAATTTACATTTGGCACTGGGAATAAAAAAAAAAGTAATTTCTCGACTTCTCTGCCTCTTGCTTACACTTCTACTCTTGACCTTGAGGAGGAACACCCCTGTGATCATTGTTGCTTTTATTTCCCACCCGTCTACCGCGCCTTGAGAAAATGGGCTACTGCTTGAAGAGGCAATAAGCAAAGCTTGCTGGGCTGAATATTGGCTGTTATTGTCTTTCTCTGTGTATGTAAGTGAGTGAGACACACACAGAGAAATGGTTTAGTTTCTGCTCAGTGTTTGTGACAAGATTTTCTGGCATCAGCTTTGATCATCAAGCAGGCACAACATTATGAATTCAGGACTGATAGAACTGAAACACACACAGCTTCACAAATATGTCATCAGATAAAAACTTTCAGATCCTTTTCAGCGGATTAGAAGACTATATGTAATTTACTAACCCTAATTGTAATTAATTCGATATATTCCCTTGTCAACAAATTTGTAAACTAGCATGTGTCCCTATGCCAGTGAGAAAAAAAGAAAAAGATCATATTTTAAGCAAAATGGCAATGAACTTTGTCAGTACAAGGATAAATATTTCATAATTGCTATAAAGATGGAACTTTGTGCCATTAAAGTGTATTAAGGCACAATATGAATAAACTGAATTCATTGAATCCCTCTCCACACAGTTGAATGTAAATATTAAACATGTTATGCCCTTGTAAGGTTTATGAATTTTTTTAATCTATTATTTACTTCAAATTCATGTATGTATATTTAAACATGTTTATGATGTTAGGCAAACCTGTATTCACAGAAATATGACAATGATTATGTGTTGTCTGAGTAAGTAACACTTTTGGAACAATTCTATCATAAAAAATGCATAATAGTTGCCTTTTTAGGTTAGTAATGATGGAAATCACCAGTCAAGTAATGCTACTACCAGCAATAACACATTTGACACTGTGGTATTGCATTCTGTCCATGTAGCATGTATTTTAATAAAAGTCATATCTGGATTGTGCTGGAGTGGTGCTGGATGCATTTGCAATATAGCAGTGGTTGGCAAATAGCAGTTTTGTAGATTTATGAGTAAATGGGCATTTAGATAGACCTCTATTTTATGTGAAATGTTGTGTAAAGAGAGCAGTTGATGGTCATCTATGAACTCCATTTTTGCAAGTTTTCCTTTTCACTTGAGGAGGTGGAAGGGTAAAAGTAGTCTTAACATGAGAAATGGAAAGGAAAGAGATATTATCTGCATGGCTGCGATACAGAAAAAGTAAATATAATGTTTAAAGAGAGGTCAGTTTGGTTTGCCTGGCAAATTTATTAGTTTTTAGAATAATATTTTTTCTTGCATTTCAAATGAAATGTGCCCAACATGTGATAGAAGAAAAGAAAAATATACTTTGACTAGGCAGATTAACAATAATTTTCAGAGTTTATCTATGTGTTAAAGTATTTTTAATTTAGGATCCATTAATAACCATAATCAAAAAACAATACTCTTTTCTTTGTTTACCTGTAGAGATCTTTAAGTCATATTTTAAAATAAAAAGTACCACCTATGAGCGTATCAGATACATCACACAGTAGAAATATAAAGTTATTCTTCAAACACAAACCTGAAGGCAACCTGTACATACAGATGTAAGAAGGTTCAAACAGTAAACCCTGGGGTACACCATAAATAAAATTTACTTGACATAAATTTACCTACACACAGAAAATGTTGTTTTAGTCTATAAAATGAGATGCAGATTACTGTAGAACTTTGTTTTATAATATTTTGCTTTTGCTAAACTGCCGGCATCTGAAAGAAAACAAACCAACAGCAAAACAGTCCTGACACAAAATTTCAAGCTGTCTTGTCTCGCATGTTGGCAAACAACCACTGATTCACACACCCAGCAGACACAGAAAAAATCATGGACATCCTGTTGGAGTCACCAGCTTCAATAGACTTTGATGAAATGAAATGCTGCTTTAAAAATTCAGCCCCGTTTAGACAAACACTTTATGACCCACATTTGTAATGTTTTAATGTTTTAATTATTCCACAGTTAGTCATACACAATGAATTATTTCTACAACATATGTTCAGCCAAAAACCATGCTCTTTTGGGAAAGTGGGTGTTGATTACAATAAAGTTGTATAAAGAAATTAGTTTTTCAGACAGGCAGCACCAAAATTTGATCGAGAAAGGCAATATAAAATTTCCCTCATCATTAATAACATGAAAGGAGGTAAAGGCATGGAGTCAAGGGAACGGCACAATTCAGTTAAATGAGCCCAGCAAAAGAGAGAGGTACATCACACCAAACACGAATACAAATGCCACATGTAGTGCGTCATAGGTTTTGAGTTGTCTTTCCCAGGCAGGCTGGAGAGACAAACCACGCATTTTGCAGAATGCAGCGAGGTCATATCAGAGACAAGACAGAAGTGATTACGTTTTTGTGTGTGTGTGCAGAGGTGGCTGTGAGGTGTGGGGGCGCATTAATCAGGTTACGGAAATAGCATAGTTAGCTCCTGTGTAATAGAAAATGATGCAGTTAGTGGGAGCAAGGTGGGTACTGATGGAAATAAGTTTCTTCCCCTCTTCTGTCTTCTTCCCATAAAACAATCCCAACAACAAATCACGAGCACACAGCAGCTTCCTGTGCTGACATGGCCACATTCGTCTCTCATTGCACAGTTTCTTTAATGCACTATGGAGTGAAATCACCGACATAAATAGAAAAACAAAAAGTTAAAAAGGGAAACTGAACTAGTGTGCGTTTCTGTCTGACGTGGCTCACCTTTAAACACAAATAAATACTGGAGTGTTCTGAGAAAAGGTGTCATTTTGTTGTGGCGTGTCTATTCATAGATTAAAATGCTCTCATTCAAAAGGGTACAATCACGAATCATGACAAAACATCAAAAGCACAAATAGAATGATGACCCAGAAAATGAGATACTGACACATTACCAAGAGATAATAAGCTAGATCAAATTGATAACAGACCATGTGTCCATCGACAGCTATGCCCAGTGAAAGTGTCCTCGACCTTCGACAAGATACTAAAATCTCCCTCAGGCTCAATTATTGTAAATCCAGCCTGATAAGAACACCAGCTAAATGTCAGAAACAAAATGAATATAATCAAAACCATGTGTCCGGAAAGGCTTACCAACAAATCTCAAAGGGAGACCAAAAAAAAAGCTCTTATCGAGAAAAATTGAACAGAGCCGTGACGTATTCAGTGTTCACAACAAACAGCATATAAAATGGTTTTTGAGATATTGCCATAAATGGTACAACCAAACAGTCAGCGTATGAATTTTATTATATCCCATTTTTCATTAGTTTTGCTGTTCAACTCTTCTTACATAACTTAATTTATGATCTGCATCAGATTCTGCCCCTGACTCTGAAACTCTTGGTAAACTGCATCTGCTCTGTCGGTCGTACTCCATCCACTGTAAACCATTTGTCGTCTGTTGAAGGTATAAATATTTGATGTACAATCAGCTCTAAACCATAACGGCCAACCTTGGATGAAGCTGAGTAGGCCTAGTATAATCTTTGGTACTATAAGTGCACCCACGGACATCAGGGGGCCGTGACCTTCATGCACTGATGCGTTGCAATCATTTTAAAAGCAGAAAAATCTCACCCCAGCAGCGTTTATAGGATAAATCTTCACAAGTAGATGTAGCTGCATGAGCCCAAAAATTTGTTTGCAAACTCCAAACATAAATCCAACAAATTGCCACAACTCAAACTCTTGACGTCCCTGCTCGTTTAGACTAAGATGCACTTTTCTGATCAGTAAATATTTGACGTGTGACATGACAAGGAAAAAAATAAAAAACAGACATCACACTGCCTATTGGGATTGTCTGATAATTCAGCAAAACACACAGACGTCCTACTGTCTGGTCCTCTGAGTGAGTTCCTTGTAGAAATAATTACAAAAGCCATTTCATACTTTAAGATTAATGACTATTGAATATCCATTTAGAGGACCATTAATACATCACGAGCAATAGAGATAAATTCTCAGGGACATTTTATTATCACTCCCAATAATGAGATATGTGTAACAAACACACCACACAAACGCAACATGATGTGTTTGCGTTTCCTCTTCCACAGGGTGTCAATGACGGCGCTGACATTCATACAGATAATACATCAAATCCTAGTTATGCTCTTATTACAGACAAGCTTTTGTTTGTCCTCATGCTCCATTCGCAAACACTCCTGTATACAATACACTGCTTGTTTCCATGGCAACAGCTCACGGCAAAAAACCAACATCACACATAGCGTTTATACATACAGGACAGGCATCAATAGGTACTAGTGCATTCCAGGAATCTCTGTCAGATTTCTCTTTAAAGGCATTATAGTCTGTTGCTTTTCATTATGGCTATAGAACTCTCATTTTTCAATCATACACTGATATTACTGTTTTTTTGTCTTTGACACATAAAATAATAGCAAGCAAGAAATGCACTCAAAGAATGCAGACCTATAGTCTGTGCACTCGGAGAACATCAAGGCCACAGTTCACTGTTATACTCTTATTATATACAAATCCTCAAGCACAGACACTATAGGTCTGGATATATTTCCAGATTTTTTTTAAATTTCACACTTAATGTGTATAATTAGCTACATGATATTTGTGCATTTTATCGTCCACAGTAAAAAAAAGGGTTGTGTAGGCGACCTCAGAGAATTATCACTGGTGATTTCATGTGTTTGTGAATGTGGATTGCGGTATCGAGTCATTGTATCAGCTGTCTTTTGTTGCTATTGAACTCGCTAAACATTTTACTGGATTTTAAAATGTTTGGCATTTTCATCTCACAACAGAAGAAATTTGGGTTTCCACTATGTGATTCTGATCAACTCTAAAACTGAGTGGGTTTCTCTTCAGCCCGTGCTACCTTTTTTTTTTTATCATGTATGAGATTTTTTTCCTGTAATCCTGCTGACAGACAAACAAACTGAATTGAAAAGCGACTTTCTTGACGGAGGATGAACTTTGATTTTCCCCATCAATCTCAAGCATGTGTGTCTTGAGTTTTTCATGTTCCACCGTGCAGCTGCACAACAACACACATGTGCCTTGTCATATTTGACTTGTGTGTTGAGTTTGACTTTGTATGTGTTCTTATGTCAGTATGTACAACATGGCGTGAATGTTGCAAGACAATAGTGGTGGAAAACTTATGTACCGCAGAGATGAACCTGAAAATCCCTTTACATGATAGATATGGCCCCTGCATCCTTTGGAAAGCTGACCTTGGATTCTTGTTTTGCGCTTAGCAGTGAGGATTAGAGGAAATCTTCCACAAACACACATTTTGCTCCAAGAGATCTGGGCCTATTTTGCCTCTGCTTTATTTAAAAAAAGCAAAACAAGGCTCCTTTTGAACTGCAATCTCTGGCTATTGACAGGAGGGGAAAATACTGTGCAAGGGAGTGATTTTTCTCTTATCATTTTCTTTTCGTGTCAAAAGTAGGTCGAGCTGAAAGGCAAAGAAACTTACTGATATGCACTTCTGTGAGAAGAAGACTTTCCAAAAGTCAAGCTAAACTCTTGTGCAATGTGACCTCCCTGTAAATTAATGAATGCTTTGTTGTTGTTTTTTTATTTTAGATTTTAAGCTCTGGTGCTGCCATTCATGTAAAAAAATATTAAATTCCAGATGTTCCCTAGACAACTGGATGGTATTTTGATTTTGTAAAGTAAACAACTCTTATGGAATTGTCATTAACGGCATAAAATCTAATCTTTTAAAATTTCTTAATATTTTCAGGCTTGAATTAAAAGCAAAATGTACCATCTCAATTTTAGTTTTGAGAACACAGACACTAAATCTCTGTTGGCCAGATGTTAGCAAAGAGTGGAAGACCTAGTGTGGTGATACTAATTAAAAAATCTACATAAAATAACAAACAAGCGCAAACAAACAAAACCTTTTAGTTAAAACCTGAATTATACTCCAAGTGATGAAGTTCACAAGGTGTTTGTGAGTATGTATAATTGGAGTTTAAGATTATAGCTCTTATCACTCCCTTTCTTCAGCTTAACCATCAAATAATGTGGCAGCAGTGTTATGGCAGTTTCTTGTTAGACCATTATTGCTCTGCATGAACAAGCTTTGGAACATCTCCTAATCACTGAAGCACACTTTACAACGAGCATGAACATGGCACTACTTTGATTACCTTTTCACACATTGGTGAGCTGGTTGAACAGCTTATCTGTAATGGATGCTATTTTAATATATCACACTTGAAAGCTAATGAATTTGTCGAGGGGCCAGTTGTGCAGTTTATACGGAAGCACCTTGAATTTTTATGTACACTGGAAATATTCAGGAAGAGGTGATTTAACACTCTACATGATGCATTTCTTACACCTGAATTTTAGAGCCATAATTTCTTCTTAAATCTGTTGCCTCCTGTCTCTTACAAGATGTTACAACCCCCCAAACAACCCTGGCAGGGAGATAAGGACAGTGGAAACCTTTGATAACTTGCATACATTCAATGGAGGCTTACATGACACCGAAGCTCTGCAGCTAGAATACTGGAACAGCAATAAACAGTGGCAGCCCTGGAATATTTAATGCCTTAAGGCAAGGTCATGAATGAGAGACTTTTATTTGTTACTGAGGGAACAAAAAAGTTTTCTTTTGTGTGTTAAAGGTCAGGGACAGAGGGCTTTTGGTAACGTGCTCATATACAGTGTGTTGACAACCTCGGAAAAACCTTAGAGCAAGACTTTGTTACACACAAACGCACCTCCTCCATCTTTTACAATGATGGAACAACATGTGAAAAAGCACAGGATGAAGAAGCAATCTCTCTTTAAAATTGCTAATATAACAGTGAACAAAAAGACAGTTTCTGCCCAAACTAACTTACAATGAAACAATTGCTTGAAAAAGCAACAAAATACTATCTTGTAAAGCTCTTCCAAGTTGTTGTACCAACTTGTTGTCAATGACAGAAGATATTTCACCATGAAAACCTGGTAGTGCAGCATGAACTGCAGCCAGGGGCGGCTCATATACCATTTCATGCATGTTATGTTCAGGTGGAGAAGAAAAACACTGCATGTTCTGGAACATAAAAGTATTTTGTGAGCATGGAGATGTGCTGCAGGTGTAAGTGCATGTCCTGAGGCATATCGTTGACTGAATGTTTGCTTTTACTTTACAAGGCCGCTTGCCACTATGTATGTCATGACTCTGAAATGGTAATATGGACAGAAAATGAATGTTATTTATTGAATTTTGTTTACTGTTTTGTAAAATTCTCTATCAACATAAACTCATAAGAGCTGTGACTTGTTTCTGCATTGCATTATAATCTATTATGGCCAGTGCTATTTTTCCTACTTGCAATGCATTTTATGTCAGGGCAAATGGCTAGATGAGAAATAAGCATTGAAGGAAAGTACTGATATTGTAAAAGTAAAAAATGTGTTACCAAACTTCACAATAGTCTCAGGGGAAATACAGTTCAAAGACACGATGGCAGGAAAACTAAAAATAAACCACAAAACAACAAAAAATACTATGAGATATCGGCCAAACCTTGTTTTAATTCTGATCAGAGTTTTGGTAGCATTTTCCTTTAATTTTTAGCTTTAACCAAACTAATCAACATTTTGGATCAGAGGGCATGAAAGAAACACTGCTTTAGAAAAATAAGACACTTCAAAGCCTGTCTTTGTTTCCCTCTCAAAGCGAGTAATGCTGTCAAAATTGTTATTTTTTCGAAAAAGCTTCGAATGTCAGTTCATTCAGGTAGATCATGTTAAGTATTATGTTCTGAGAGCTCCTCGAGAGCTTATATAGATTTTGCAAAAAATATCAATGAGGAGTCTTGGGCAGCTTATCTGTTATTAAACCGCTGCTGTAATGACATCTTTTGGTGGACTCCAGATATAATTATCTACATCTTACAACTTGTATTGAAATCTGAGGGGTCCAACTGGAAAAAAATCATCAATTGGAAAAAGAACGAAGCTCTTCCCCCGAAGCGTGAGGAACCAATTATGTTGCAGGTACCGAAAATAAACAGGCTGCTTCACTCAACTGTTCTTTGAGGAGAAATTCATGAATTCCAGATCTATCAAATACAGCCAGGGTGTCTAATGATGTGTAGAGATAAATCTTGCATTTGACAGAGCAGCATGTTTAAAACGCAGCCACTGTGATGAAAACAAGACGAGGCTGAAGCTAATTTTACCGACGCAGGGTTGAAAGCATGAATATGGACTTTGGCTTTCTTTTAGGAATCTCATGGAGAGATTTCATGATGACAGTCCTTAAAAAAAAAACAAAAAAAACAGGGATACTTTCTCAGCTTTAAGCAAATTAAGCTTCTGTGACTCACAGCCATTAACTAAATGGCTCATCTCAGAATGTTTTTTTTACATTCCCCCCCTGTCTTGTCAACTTGGATGCATTTTCACGCGGTAGAGAATGTTCAGAATTCAAAGGTCAAGTCGTGGGGGTTTTGTATGCAAGATGGAGTGCAAGCCATCGAACAAGAACATTTCTCATTAGAGCTCACTGAGAGGTGTTTCTTCATTGTTCTTATGCAAATTATGAATCTTTTTCTGTTGCTGTACATGGCAGCTTTCCTGTGCAACAGAATATACAATGTGCAGTCTTACAACACAGTGCAACAGCTTCTGACATGCTTTACTACGATGGGGAAGATAAAACTGGCATCTGTTGATTCTGCAAGATAGAAGATATCTGTGATGGATATTTTAACAACTTATAAATCTCCAAGCTTACTGTTACAAATTATATGTTGAATTAAAGAGGATTAAGTAGATTTGGAGATGTTAATGCAAGTTTAAGAAGGTTGAGTTTCCGACGCTTGAAGGTGTTCATGATTAAAAAACTTTATATTCCAAATTGCTTAGATAATTCAGGAAAAGGAAGCCTCCTAATTATTGTCACAGATTTAATGTAGACCAATTTGGTGAGATGTGGCGAGAGGAACTCTCATCCTCAAACAGTGATAACAGAAAGTAGAAAATTGTGTGATCAGGTGAAGTAGCTTTGTGCCTTTTTCAAAACATTTTTATTCCTTCTATTTGATTGTCTGATTGTGTGCTTGAGTTGTGGCTGCTGGGGGCTGCTGGCTGAGCACAGGTAAGTGAAAAACAGAGACAAAATAGATTAATATAAAGACAAATACTGTGACTACTTTTAACAGATTTCTAAAGGAATTAAGTGGTGAAAAGGTAACAATTCTCCTTGCATTTAAGGAGTAACTGTTGGAAAAAAAAGTGTAACTGTTGGATTGTTTGATTGAATAAGAAGAAAAGGTCACTTCTTGATCCCAAAAGTTTTAAAAAATACACTCTGAACTCTGCTTCTGCTGGCTCCATGTCAGGGCCGACTCTTGAACACTGATGGTCCCTCCACTCAACCCATCCAACCAACACAATACTCAAAGTCCTGTGTTAGCCTCTGCAGTTTAGTATTGATTAAGAATTTGAAATGTCAACATTGTGAATGAAGCGTGTTAAACTATTCAAAATCATCTTTTACATCTTATTTGTAGGCTATTGTGATTTACTTTGACTGCTAAATCAATAATTGTTATCTACCAGTAAATGATCATTTTCAAATGTTTTGAAAATATTTTAAGCTGAATAATGACTTTAAACTAACAGTTCTGTGTTTCAGTATTAGTAAGGCTCATAATAAACAAACAAAATTAGACGTCTGGTTCGCTATGTCCTCCAAAGATTGAGATGCTACATGCAAAGTACTCTATTTAGTCAGAGGCATGGTGGCTATTTTCCCTGTCAGCACCTCATTGCAGCGCTGAAAATACAATAAAAAAGCCCCACAAGCTTGCCTGCATGTCTCATATATCTTCAGTCATGCGGAAAGCCGTCCGTCAGTTTTACTGCACATCGGCTTCCTCTCAACGCAGCATCAATGACTGATGGTCCTAAGTGCAACTAGATAACTACGGCAGGGGATGATAAAAATGTGAAAACACACATCCCAGACAGGAAATTGGCCATTTTGGAGCAATTGACACAGAGGAGCTGAAGTGATGGCACTTCCTGTAATGTTCCTGCCTTGAAAAGCGAAGATGCCTAGTTGTCCTGTGGGAGACGGCTACAGTCCACTGGACGTAGCACTGAGGTACACTGACCTAATAGATCTCAATTATATTTTCTCCTTGTTTTTTTTCTTCAATTTTAGCTCTTTCAGACTCCAGCCAAAGATCGGATGAACCTGTCATGAAAAAAGTTTCAGTCAATATTCTTGACGACCTGCAGCACAAATAATCAATTGAAACAAGTTAGGGAACAGTGAGTTTATATGAGCTGGAGCCATCAGAGGAGGTAATTAAACAGTAGCCTGGTAAAATTGGAGTAATCAGGAATTAGATTGCAAGGGCTTCATGGCTGATGGAATATCGAAAGTGACAAGTATTCACAAGACTTTCAGACGGTTGGTTTTAAATACTGTGATGAAACATTTGAGAAATATCTGTTTTCATGCTTAATTTATGTCTCTTCATCAGTTATCTTTCTCAGTTTATGTGTCACATGAAGTGAACCGGATTGAAATTGATTGATGATAATGATGTTAATGCTACAGCTTCTCTGCAAGGGTTGCAAGCACATCACAGAGGTCATCAGTTTAACCTTTGTTATGGAGTGCAATCAGGAAATTACATACCACCTTCATACAATCTGACATGAATAATGGCAATCGCACCAATTGAACTCAGGAACACTGTTTATCCATCATCGCACAAATATGCATCACTGGATCAAGTCTCCAACAGATATTTTTATCGCTGACATAAACCTTAATCACATGGTTAAATTTCAATCTCCCGTAGTTAAGGCCAGCGCAGACAGTCTGCATACAAGCGAGTGTAAAAATCACTTCGGTGCTGATTAATAATTCATTTGTGTGTTGTCAGAAAGTGTTACTGGTCTTATGCTTATCAAATTGCATTACCTCTGACCAGAGGATTGCACTGCCGGGGATGATTTTTTTCATTGACCAATCGTAAATAAAATGTTCTGCAGTTGATTACCCACGCGACTTAAAAGGCAAATGTGGCACCGCAGCAATCACAGTGAAAATAAATGTAAATTAATGTCATGTTTAGCACATAATTTAGCTCTAATGTCTATTTCAAATAAAGGGAACACTTTAAATGCAGGGGGCTTACAGAGATAAATTAAAACACTCTGGAAGCTTTTACCACAACACACATTCATCACAACACAACAGTAATGTACTGTATCTGGCAAGCTGCAAAAGTGGTGATAGTGAACATAACTAACAGCGGACCTAATTTGTTTTCTTACAATTTCCACTCTTGTAACACAATATCTGACAATATCTGACACGCTAATTAAAACAATATTAAACTTTTTTTATGTGTCTTTGTGTTCAGGCAGCTACAGGCACTAGCTAAAAGTAAAAACACAGGGAAAATACTTCACTGCAAATAAAAATCCTGCATTAAAAACCTATGTACAAGTGTATTTTTACTCAAAATCAAAAACTATTAATTACAAATACTTATTCTATAGAAAAACTGTCCTTAACAGTGTTCTACTGTTATGTCTTTTTTCAGAGATTATTATTTACATATTAGTGTGTATGATAAATTAATTTTGCCGCTGCAGATGTAACAGGTTAAAATATTTTGGCATTATTTTATTTTTTTGTATTTTAGTGAAATAGCAATGCCTCATAATTTTGCATTACATATTTTTCACTGGACAGAAGAGTGTGGATGGTGGTGACCTAAAAAGTAACTAGTAACTAAAATATGCAATAAATGTAGATGAATAAAAAATACATTATTTTATTCTGGACTGTCTTGTGTACACTCTGGCTTAAAAAAAAGAAAAAATCTGGCCTCCATCACTTGCATCACATTAAGACTTGGTTTGAGCCGGCATTACACACCTCCAAAATTACATTAAAAATACAGATTGCACTGTATGAGTACATCTTTACCGTCACACTTCTTTTTTCATTGTTACACATGTTTCTGAACAGCTGGGTTCATGTTGAGTCACAAAAATTACAGCTTGATGCAAACACTGAAAAAAAAGCCTCTTGGGCTGCATCAGATTGCAAATCCGATTGGATCTGAACTATGACCAGCTCTGGGCTGGTACAAAAACAGGTCCCAGTGTCGTTATTGTATCACAATAAACCGAACCCAACCCTGACCTAAGTACTAATGCTACCTAAACCTGACCAAATGTAGAATACAGATAGCTGCCCTGTGTAGACTGTATCACTTCTTACACTATGAAAAAATGCTGCCTATGAACATGATCCAGGCAGCAATTACATGGGCCCAAGCCACCTGTTAAGAAGTCCCTCTAAGAGATGTTGATTGACACTAATTAACTCAGAGAAAGATAAGGAGACCAAATGTAACATCATTTTAAATGTCCTCTCTGACTGCTGTGAGATGAATTGGTACTGTTATTGTTGCACAACCCAATGCGAGAAGATGTCCTGTTGTTCATCCTTTCCTCAACTAAGCTAATTGTTGGCTGGTTTTACAATGTGTCAGCTGAAGCCTGCAAATCCAGTGCATTTCCCGTGCACTGAAGTTGGAGATGATGTACACCGCGTGCTGATTAGGAGGAATGTCTCATAATACTGGTAGTGCAATAATACTCACAGGCAGTAATTGCTGGCCTGCTGATTCCAAAGAGTCGCTGGAGCTGCTTACTGTGCACAAGGCGGGAGGCTGGAAGTGTGAGGTGGGTAACGTCTCCCCTTAATCCACATACCCTCACAGCATTCCCTCTTCAGTTTCTCAGCCACCTGCAAGAGGCAACAGTGGAAGTCTCACTCCAGAGCTAAAACATGCAATAATAATTGTCTCAACATTTATAACTGAATTTTCACTTGCGAAACTAAAATGTTTGAGAAAATATAAGAACAGCATGTAAAGAAACTTTATTCAAGCAACAGTCATAACACATATTTACTTCTATAAAAGGAAACATTTTAATTAGATAACATTGATCACCTGACAGTTTAGAAGCATGTACTGCTATAAAGGGTAAGAGACCAAAGAGCAATGATCAAATTAGGAGTCCACATACATGATCTCTGTGTGAAAGTGATTTTCAGATTTGCCTGTGACACTTATGTGCTGTATTTTAGCTTATAAAATGTACTGTCCATATTGTGGGACTCAAATGTACATTAACTGATTTTCAAATTAGCTGCCAATGCAACACTGAAATATTAGTTTTTAGTTGATATAAAGAAACTCTCCCGGCAGTTGCTTATTTAGGCAGCCAGCAGGTGTTTCTGGCCTTTGGATGAATTAAAAATCCAATATTTCCTTTTACTTTCTTTGGCCTTAACCAACTCCTGAGGAATACATTAGCATCTTTAGCTGGTAAATGTGAACACCAGCTTGTTCACTGAGTCTGTCTGTTGTTTGATGCTGGGCAGCTAGTACACAGTGTGTTTATGAGAGTTCCTCGATGAAAACGGCTGCCTGCTGTGCCAAGAAAAGTTTGCTGAACAGAGCACTTGAAATGAACTTGAATGAGCTAAAAGACTTAGGGATTTACAGTTTTACTATTCATTTTATTTCTCACTGACAGTGTGAATTAAACAACATCTTATAAATATGTCAGAATGGGCCAAACAACTAGTTTTTTATCTGCAGTTTCTGAAGTTGGCAACCTAATTTTTGCCTAAAATCAACTTCACCAATCATGTCAGTCACTGTCAAAGCAAAACACAGACATGGGCAGTCAAAAAAATTTGGGGTAAATTATGGTTTAACAAAGCAAAAACAAACAACTGCAGAGAAACAGAAGTAAGGACAGACATGACAAGTAAATTACAGAGCAGCTTTGCAAAAAACAGACAGAAGAAAAGACAGATGAAGGAAAATGAGACATAAGCTGAGACAGATATGAGCGGATATGAACACACAGGTAGGTCAAGTGACAGGACAGTTCAGCAGCATACACGTCGTATGACATTTGACAGACATTTGTCATGATGACAGCATCCAAACAATTGCTCACAGAGTTGATGATTTAGGCGACATTCAAACCAAATTAGGCTCAGTGATGAATCGTGTGTGGTTGTGCTGCGGTGTGGGAGTGTCAATTAATGGCCCATTTGTGTAGCTCATCACTACAATGATCAGCCTCTCTTCCATCATCACAGTTGCTCGGTAAACAGCAAAATGCTACAATGTTAAATTGTTAAGGTTTTGCATTTCTGTCTGATCGCTGGCTTATGTTTTTGGCCACTGCGGCCTAAAAAAAGAACACGTTTGCTTTTGTTTTGTTGCTTTTTGGTTTTTTTTTTGTTTGTTTTCAGACAGCTGCTTTATTTGCAAAGGCAGATTTCCTGAAAGATGACTTTCCCAGTAAGAAATTACGTTTCCTCTTTCTCATTTTGATTCATGTTATTATAAAAAAAATTGATTCAAGCATCTTTTTAAAAGACCTGGGTGATTTTCCAGAAAGGATGGCAACATATTATGAAAAGCCTGATGCAAGTTAACCTTTACAGTTGACTACAGTTGATCGGAGTTAGCTTTTAAATTAAAAAATAAAATTAAAAAAATAATAATTAAAAAGAATTACACAGCGGAGTAAGCATAAAAGTACTTAACACAAAAATAAAAAGATTAAAAAAAACAACAACAAATGGATAAAACACCTAACAGTTGACATTTACTTCTATTGATTTGGTCTGCGACTCACTATGATTTTTTGTTTTTATTTTTATTATTTTCATATTGTACTCTTTGCATAAGAGCACAACAGTGTTTGTGCTCTGCTTTTTGATTTCACATCTCTACTTGCTGCCAATAATAACCACATGCTCCATTTCCCTCCCTGTGGGCGACAGACGATCAGGCTTTGGAAATGCCAAAGAGATTTCAGAGGTGTTCAGAGGTTGTGGATGCCACAGTTCATTTGTTCCTTCATTAAAGAAAATAAATATCAAAAGAGCTTCAAGTGGAATTTTTTTAAGGTTCAGATTTCCAATAACTGCTTTCGTCTTACAGATTTTTTACAGTAGAGACAGCTAGGACTGCCTAATGACAAGTTTGTGTCATGATAATGAAAGCTGCAGACACTTGCACCCAAAATCCGAAGCTGTAACCATTTGTTGTGACATTTACAACCACAAATTCCTGTAATAGCCCACTATTATACCAGCTGAGCTACATTTATCAGCAAACAGTGCAAAAAGACATCAACCACCAAATGGCCTGGCAAACATTTGATCTTCCACATTTCAAACATAAACACCGGCTGATGCATTTAAATCAGAAGGAATGAACTTCCCTTTGATTTCCTGGCTGGGAAAAGTCAGACCCTGGTTCCAATGCAAAGTGTTGGAGCATCTGTGCTTGAGTAATTTGTCTGCAGACTTGCTGGCAGTGGTAGAGACACCTTGTTCTTCCCCCAGCAAGATGTTCTACATCTCTGCCTCATTTCTGGCAAAAACAATTATATTCTGATGTTTTATTTGCTGTCAGATTATCAAGTAGAATCTTTGTTACAGCTGAAATGTTGCATAATTAGTGACATAGTTGGGAAACAGCAGCAAACAGCTTCAAATTCTGAACTTACGTTATCCTTCTTATGTCAAATACATAGAGTTTATATGTGACAAAAATAAAAAAGACAGAATACACATTTGTGGCAGCTGCCTTTAAAAATCCGATATGGACAGCAGCAGTTATTTCTTATATAAATCTTATATAAATGAAGCTTTTATGATTAATTGAATAAGAACACGAAGACAGTCATTTTCCTATATAGACTGTCTTATTGAGCTTCAACTGACAAGATTCAAGATCCTTATGTAATCCATGTCAGCAGAGTGATAACTCTGTACATAAAACTTAAATACAGAGGGAGGCAAAAACAGATAGAAGCTGTTAAAAAGGTAATGAATGTGGTGACTTCTGCTGAAATGTATTTAATTATTAACACATAAAGCTATAAATGTTAGAAAAGCATAAACAACAGCAATGTAATTTGCTGTAATCATATGGCTAACAATACGGAGGATGCTATAATAAATAATTGGCCTTCAAGTGATTGTTTGGTTGGTTTTTTGGATGATCTAGCAGCAGGTTTTCCTTGCTGCAGAGACAAAAACCAAAAAAAGACTAGGAAAGTTTTCACTTGTTTGGTTTAAGTTTAGAAAAATCAGTAAATGAATCAATCAAAAGACCCAAACCTGTGAAACAAGTCCTGTGTTATTTATCACCTTTCCCTGCAGTTCTGTGCAGAAGCGGGTTGAATCAACAATGACGGACAATTCATGAGGTCAAATACTGAGGTTGGAGAAAAACAAGTCAAAATAAGTCCCATATTTTATACAGATGATGTCTTCTTTGACCCGTAATTGACTTTTCCAGCAAGCCATGTGAAAAACACAATACATCGAGTTGTTTTGACTAGAGTATCCTCAGAGCTGCATGCAAACATTGTGGCTTTGCTTGCTAAAATTCATCAAACATATTATGCTTGACCCCTCCTTTGATAATGTATGAGAAGCTGCTTGAGTGTAACCTGAGAGTCAGCTCCACATCAACGCTGCTGCTGCTGCTGCTGCTGCTGCTGCTGCTGGCTATTTTAAGAGTGAAGTGGAGCCTGATAAGGGAATTGCCCCATTGTTCCTCCACTTGAAAGCCGTCAGTTTAGGTCCGCAAAGATTATTCCTGCCACGCCATCACATTGACGGGAGCTCAGAGAATATCACTGTTACTACGCTGTCCTACCAGCACCACGGCATGCAGAGTGGCAAATACCTACGACATGTTACTCTGTACGGTAAAGCTCAGACTAAAGGCATCAAGGATGTTTAACCAATGTATTATGAACACAAAGCCAGATGGGATAACAGGATTCAGACAATAACTTTACAACCAGCAATTCCTCATCTGACAACTTTGGGATTATCACAGATTAAAGAAAAAAAGATTTTGTCTTAAATAGAAATTAAACATCATATAGAAAACAGGTTACTGGAGAGAGAGAAGATGAGTCTTGGATAAACACCATCTGCACAGCATTTAACTTTTAAAAATCTAAAACAAAGAATAAGGAACCAGACAAAATGGAAAACAAGAACATGATAGACGATGGGGGTCTTGTGTAAAAATCCAACAGGGAGCCTGACAGAAAAGCAATTTCAAGGGTAAGACCCTCAGCGTAAGAGTATGAAATGATATGTAGTATAAATGTATGCATAAATGAATTACAGATCAACAGCAGCAAGGTCTCCAGGAAGGAGAATAAAAATCTCTTTTTTTTTTCAGTTCCTGTCATGTGCTAGCATGATTTTACAAATCATCTCTGTGAGCTGAAGTCTTTGCTACTGATAGCTCGGGACTTTTTTTTTTCTTTTTTTTTTCCTCCCGTGTCTGTGACAAAGATTAGGCTATCTCTCCTTGTGCACATGGATGACTGACTCCTTGGGGCCGGTCGCATCTCTCTTGCAAACCCCCTCCCTCCATCCCAAGGCAGAAAACATTTCTATTTTCAACAGGATTAGCTTTCACCACAAGCCACCTGACAGGCAAAAGCATCACCCATGTGGCACATGCCCCCCAGGCACCCAGCAGAACATATCATGGCCTCAGTGACTAACAGGGATCCTGTGGAGTTTTACCTTACAGTGGCATACACAGTGGGTAACACAGTTCCAACCTCTAGATGACATCTTTCGACTGCCCCTGTCTAAAACATTAACCGCAGAGGATTTTTAAACCCTTTTTTTTTCAAAGCAATAAATGGCAGGAATAGAAAAATACATGCAGGCTCTCGTGGTTACTTACATATTTGTTATTAACTCAAGAGGATGGATTGGTTCAATATCCCCTATTATAAAACTGCAGACTCATTCCAAAGCAGCGAAATAAATAAATATACAAACAGAAATGAAAAAAAAAAGTAGTTAAGATGAGAGGTATTTGGGTATGCCAAAATATTTGCAAGAAAAACAGTCATTGTGTTGTTCATGATTTCAGTAGTAGGCTAATCCCTGTAGCAGTACCTCTTATCTTCATTTGAGGATACATTTTCTGTCACTGCGTTCTGCATTACACCACTGCTTTTTCCATAATCTGGCCTCCGTAATAATCCTTAACCAAAAAAAAAGTGTGCAAACAAGGGATTTGATACAAAAATAAGACTTTGAGAGACATTTTTATATTTTGAAATACAGTCTGAGCCAAGTTTCAGATTTTTTTAACAGCGCAGATTATCTGTGCCAGTTGGCAAAGTATGAGCGAGAGGAGCGAAGAAGAAAGATTCACCTCTCTCTTAACAATTAATATTGTGAACAACAGCTTTGAGGTGCCTCTGAGAAAGATACTCAACCCTAAATGCACTGTTGGGTCTGTTTGCTAACCTGTAACAGAAAACTTACACCCACAAGCTCTGAGCCAGAAAGTGTTTTCACTGATTATGTGATTTAGGCTGGTGTATTTTGTGGGGAAATGTGTGATGATAAACCTTCTCTAAACTGCAATGGAGATTTAACTGTAGACTTCTGTATCCTTTGTACTAGTTTAAGAGATGTCTAGATGTGTCAAGTGTCTGTAAGGTTTGTTTCTTAGGCTTCTCAGATAAAGACTATGTGCCTGTCTGTCCACTCTGAGAACAGCAGCTTGGCCTTGGGAGCATTGCATGTACGTGACTTACTGTCCACCGACTGCCCACTGTATTCACCTGAAACATACAACACAAAAACATGTCTGTGTTCAATCTCTATTTTCAGATTTTCAACCTCAAAACTAATAAAACGGAGTAAAACTGCAAGAAGAAGAAGCTTAATTATGATTACAGAAAATTACAGGCTCACTCCGTAGTAAAGGCTGATTCACAAGTAGTGCACTTGTTACTTATTTCTGCCTAATGAAAAAGACATGAGAGTTACATAACCAAACTGATACTATTTTAGTATCTGTTTATCAAATTTAAGTTGTGGCCAAGAGAGATACTTTTGGTTAGCCTAGCTTAAAGATCGGAAGCAACGAGAAACAGCTAGCAAAGCTCTGTCCATGCAAAGGTCAGATATCACCTTTCAAAGTTCAATTAACACAGTGTGCCTCATTTGTTTCATCCATGCAAAATCTGTGTAAAACAAGTATAAAATGTGAGTTTGAGCAATTGAAGGTGATGTGTCTGAGTTTCTTGGCACAGAGCAGTAACTTCCTGCAGTCTCTGCTGGTTGCCTTGCAGCCTCACTGAGATGACAAGATTAGCAGGGAGATTGTTTTAACCTTGAAACAGAGCCACGCTGGCCATTTTTCCCTTGCTCTAAGTCCTTACGTCAAGCTAAGCTTACTTCTTTTGGTTTAAGGATGCAGTGAGGAGTTTATCTGTAAAAAACAAAAGTTCTTTGTAATTGTAATCTCAGAGCAAATAATGGCAGATTTTGATGGACCACATTTTTAAAGCTAATAGCATATCAGTTTGAATTTCTCGCTATTTCCTTCCCTTCCTTAGATTTTTACTTTCTTTAAAGGCCTAAAAGGTTAAGACTACACATTAACCACCTCTCAGAGAAGTGCAACAGCTCAGATCATTAAACGAATACCTTCAACCTTGACATTCTGTGTTTCGGGCTGTTATTTTTCCACAGTTAGCTCTGTCACATTGAATTGAAAGTTTCTGCAAGAGAGCCATTACTGTTAACTGAAAATTGCATGAGAGCCTAAGTGGAAATCATTATCAAAACCTATGGATAATTCGTGCGGCACAGCATGTTATAATGTCCTTTACAATGAAACAATTAAACAGCTTTACAATTTGATTAACTGACGTAATTACGGCGGAAACGGGCATGATTTCAGAGCTGCAAGCAGTGACAAATAACTCAGTGGTATACTGTATTGTGTTACTGCTGCACGAACCCTCCATGCCTGTTTTTACACAGTACAGACAGAGAAATAAGACAGCAGGAAGTCTGTTTAGTGGCCACAAAAATGTTTTTGCAAGTCATGTATATATATTAATTGTACTCTCTCGCATGCAACCCCAACTGTTTTAATGGTATGAATCAACATGAAGTACTTATTATTATATTTAGGCCTATAAGATTACTTTGAAGGCAGTGGTGATGGCATGGTACCTAAAAGAGACTGCAGGCAAGCAGCAGATCAGCGTGCAAGACCACATCAATAGTTTCAACTGGGTAATTTTGGGGACCATGAGAATATTTTACAGCCATTTCTTCCAGTGACCAGAACTGGAAATTTTTGTACAAAATAATCATCATTTTGCGTTCAAGTCCTTCGCTAATAAGACCATTAACTTTATTTGATGCCGTCCTCTGATTTTTATGAATAAACTGCCTAATCTTGCACATTTATCATAAAATTTATGATTGAAAGTCTCTTTTTCTTTTCATATTTTACTATCCATCCATCCCACGACACCTTGATTGACTATTTAGAACTAGTGAAGTGCAACAACACAATCCAAATAATCACAGTCAACCTCCAATAGGGAAACAAAAAAACATTTTGACATGCAGAAGTAATTATGTGCTGTGTTGTGCTGTGAGCCCTTGTTTTCATGGTTCATGACTCCTACCCCCCTGCCTCTGGCCTCCAAAAGGAGTCTAAATTCATTTTAATGACTTCATTTAAAAGCACAACACTATCCAGGTAATTAGGGGAACCTAGCAAAGTTTTGGGTGACTGTCAGGATTTAAGTCTGTGTCATCCGGGGGAAAGATGCTGCGAGTGCTGGCCGTCACATTTGTTCCATCTCTAATTAGAGGGCAGCGGTTTAACTGGGGCAGATGAGAGAGGCGTCCGGGGAGCTCCACAGGTCCACTTTAATTAAAGGATAAGCAATTAATCAATTACTCATTTGTGGAGGGCAATTAACAAAAATGTCCTAAATCTGATCTTAATTGTGGTGTTTTTTTGCTTTGAATATACATTGTGCCCTTTCAGGTTTTTTCCCCGTAGCTGCTTTGAAAGGTCCAGTGGTGCTTAAATATATTAGCAAAGGTGTTTTGGTCATTTCAGCGCACAGTGAGAAATCTGAGCTCTGTCATGATTCACCATTTTCACCGCTCCATGCCAATTTCCAAGTAATCCATCAAATAATTTGCCTCACACAAGCAAATTAATCTTCAGTGTATAATTATAATGTCATTAAGAGGCTGTGTATCCCTGAAAATGACGCCTAAATGATTTCATGAATCATTCCGTCCAAGGTGTTACCAAAAAAAAGAGCTGGAATTACAACATCCACTGCGTTTCTCACTGAGGAAAAGTTCAGCTTTGTTAATTTGGTCACAAAACACATTAGCACAGACATTTTATGGATCATGAGTCATTGTACAGAATAAACTTAAGATATTATATTCCAAATCACCTAGAAAAGGAGTGCAATCAAATTTGGCACCAATACTCAATGTCAATTTTGGGGGGTTTCTGACCAATCCTGGCTCTGCTGTCATTGGCCAGACTGATCACTTTGATTTATTATTCAGGGCCGTTACAAATCACTAGGAAGGTTTTGATAATGACAAGGCAGAAAATGGTGCCACCAACAGGATGAAAGAGGTGCATGTGTGCAAGAAAAAGTAAGAGTAAACCAAAAAATAAAATGTTAAAGAGCTGCTACTGCATACTGCTGAGTGCCATTGCCTTAAGACCAACAAAATAAGCATAAAATTCAATGAGATTTTGTATTAAACACATCATTAGCATGCAGTGAATAAAATAAATAAATGTGATGTTTCTTGAAAGTATATTCTGATGGCCACAGGTAGGTTATTATGTATTATTATTTTATTCTACTTTTTGCATTTTTTATTGAGCAGTGTAGAAAAAGGAATCCTTGATGGTTCGCCTTTATCCAAAGCCTCATAAATTACTCAGTTATTCAAGGCCAACAACACAGTGAGCGTCTTGGTACACATCTTCATGAATAAGCTGAAATTCACAAAGTCCACTTTGCTCTTCGAGTACAACAACATTTTCAAGTAGTTTTTATATTCATACTGAAAATAAAGCAAACTGCATGTATAGTGCAGCGGATGAGTATGGTAAAAAAAAAAATCTCATAACATAAGATGCAGATATAGTGGCGGATAATAACCTCAGTCTGTAAGCAGATGCAAGTTTCTTTTTAGTAATTTTCCTAATGGGTCTGTCTCACAATAAAATTCAGAAATATTGTCCTCACTTACAGTAATTGCAGTTTTGGTTGGCTTTATTATTGCAGAGATGCAGTTATAATATCAAGAAAAGTTTACTGACGGGATTTAGCTGCTGGACTTTTTTTCTCTTCTGAGTTTATTTCTAAGCATTCTGCATTCTTTCAGCAGCCATAAAAGCATAACATCTCTTTAAGGACTGGGTCATTTTACTACACGAGGGGAGGGATTATGTGGTAAAATAGGAGAGAACTGTTCTGCCCTACAAAGGCAGGGTGCATTAGCTACAGAAGCAGGTTGAAATAGAGGGTAACAGATAACAGAAAAGTTGTAGCCTAATGCTTTCATTATTTATAAAAACATTGCTATAGAATCCACATGATACCTGAAACTGCAGATCCTGCATTCTGCCTTTGGATAATCTTCCCTTAATGCTCAGACAAACTGCAATAGCAACAAAAAAATGTGTTTCCTCAGCTTTCTTATGCATTTCAACAAGTTTGTATGAAGAAATGAAACCCTAACCCTTTGCTTTGATTGTTATTTGCAATGTTTAGCCTTGATTTTTTAGATGCAATCTGTGCGTCCAAGGTTTATCATGTTGCAGCAAAAGTAGCATTGTCTCAATGATTGATAGAAATAAACATGATGGATTGATCTCTTGTTCATTTATATAATTTAAATAAAGCTTTTTTGTTCACAATGTAGCATTATGTCAAGAAAACTGGTCCATGTTTTAGTTCAAATTTTGACCAATTGTGCATTAACTACTTTTTTTAGGGGAGTATTATGACAGTAGTTTATTATTATTATTATTAAAATTAAGTTCAACAGCATATTGATACAGTTTTTACTTTAGGGTCAAATCAACAACTGAATAACACATGTGGGCAAAGGGTCCCTCCGGTTTTTATTAAACTTTGTAGGAGAACACGACACAGGGTCAGGGTCAACTTTTACATCAAAATGAATGTGATTAAATGAAAATCAAATAGTTCTGACTTTAAAACTCCTTCTGATTAGATGTAGCAGATAAACAGACCTCATACAGTGGGCATATTTCAATGTGATTGACTTCGGCAGCCATCTATTACGTTAATCAACAGGGATGCTAAGGAAATGAGTCGGAAATTAAATGAATAAACAGCCTTGGGAAAATTTACAACTTAGAGGAATCTGATTGCACATTTGAAGCTTGCTCTATATCTGCTGATGAGTGTGCATTCAATAGATGGATACCTATGCTCAGGATGTTTTGGTCTGGTGACTGTCTTGACAGAAGTACCATGCAGAGTTCATGTCGACCCGTGGGCCTGCAGCCCAGTCAGGAAATAAATGACAATACCAGGAGAATGTGGAGACTCATTAGTACACTGGAACATTATTGCAAACCTACAGTGGTAATACTGTAACCCCACGAGCCCTCGAGTTGGAAATGTATTCGCAACCTTAGGATCAAATAAATCATCCTCATCAAGTTATTAACTTTGTGTAAAGGCAGACCTGCAATTTAAGTAGGAAACAACAACAACGTTGGCTATCAAACAAATGCACTCTACCTTGAGCACGTGTCCTTGCATGCACGCGAGACCATTTCATGATTCATTTGCAGCATCATTACAGCTGCTTCTTTCTATTACATGCCCCGACTGCAGAAGAAAAATATCACCCTGACAGATGCTGTACTGTACCCGATGACCAGATGTTGCTGTGACGTTACAAAGTCTCAAAATACACGCAGGTCTTAACCTTGAACTGTCTTCTAGGTCAGCAACATATATTGCTTTTCTGCTGACTCAGTATCACTGCTATCGCTTCATCACCAACACCATCGGCATCTTGGCCTCTATTTTACCCTCCTCAGGCTGATTACCACACCGTACAAGCTCTCCGTCTGCTGTGTAAACAATTACTAATAATGCAATGGCACATTAAAGCCTCCTTTTCCCCTTTCATAATGATTTTATGGTGACACTACGTCCCGAGGCGCACTTACTGTTACTATTCCCTCACTGATGCTTAGAAAATTATTTATATTAGCGCCGCAACCTGATACCCCGCTTTCACCACTTGGCACCTGAGGCAAAATTGTCAAATTTATACCCAGAGACGTTTAATTCACTAATGGACTGAGGAGTGGTCCAAGGAAATGAGAGGCAAAAAAGAGGCAAATTCTGGAGCAGCAGATGGTGTGAAGTGACTTGAGATTTTGCTGTGAAACAACTTGCGATTTAGTGCATGACTAACAAAAAAATACTGCCAGAAGCATTTCAGCTTATTTCATAAGCAGAGATGAGATAAAGTGCAATGGGGTGGCATTTAAGAGCCTTCAGATTAATGGTGAATGTAAATTTGTGATTCTGTAAGACGGCCAACTCATGACTGACTGGGGCAAAGAAGCACAAAGGGTCTGAATAAACTGGACAGTAAGATAATAAGATGCTGACACATTTTTTAAAAAAACACACAGCTGGTGGAGGCAGAGCTAGTTAGAACTACTGAATACACAGTTTAACTTTACTTTATGTCAGTGGTTTCCAGCCTGAGGTTGTGGCCCCTATTACTGGGTCACAACATAAATCAGAGGGGACGAAAGATGATTAATGCTGTGGGAAAGAAAAAACAAACAAGTTCAGCACACATTTATCACCTCTTTTTATGCATTTTTTTCTTATCTTGATAAATACTGGAAAGTTATACTTTTCTGTATATCAATATTAATTTAAAGGAAACCATCTGAGACAATTGCAGGGGGGTCTCTATTTGATAGAACTGCTTTTTGCATTACAAGTTAACATGGTTGGGAACCTTTAGTTTAATTAATACTACGCCTTGTATTTTACAGATCTGATTCAAAAATTTGGGACACTGTGAAAGACAACATATAAAACAGAATGTTTAACATGTGCTCAATTGAAAACAGACAATACATATAATTTTCTACATCATTAGAGTAATTGTGAGTCATGAATATGCTTTTTTTATTTGATGCAGTAACAAGTTGAAAAAAAGGAAAAACAAAAACTGTGAAAGTTGTGTTTTGCTCAAGAAACACCTGTTTGGATCATTTCACAGGCAAACAGTTTCAATGGTAACAGGTGAAAGTACCATGATTAGGTATGAAAGGGGCATCAACAAAGGGCTCAATCACTCACATGCAACAGAGGAAGCAAGGTTAACCACTTATTTCACACAGCATACCAACTCAAATTTTTAATTTTAGTATGTAATATGATAAATAAGTTGGAGCACAGAGTGCGGTATCTGTACTTTCCTTAGCGACTATAGACTGCCTCTAGAGATATTTGTAACCTGCCATTTAAACTTGTTTTTGTGCCCAGAATTTTAATGATTTTCTCCTTGGGAATAATTCAGTTAACTAATGAATCAGTCTCAAAAGCTCCATTCAGCCCACTTGTTTACAGGTTAAACAATATCACAAAAAACACTGAGATTTCTGCAGTGGAACTTAGCTTGCGTTTGTACGCACTGCTTATTCAGTGGGCCTACTTTGTGCTTAGAATGCTTAGTCACAGTCTTTGAAACTTTTCTCTCTTTTTGCATTTTGGGTTGAACTCGAAAACAAGTTTGAAATAAATAATAAGAAGTCAGATATGATCAGATCTCAGAGGAGGTGTGCACAGAGGTCCTGAGATCAGAGCCCTGCAGGTTGCACAGGAAGCTCCTCTGAGATTTCCCCCCTCATCTTAATAGTCTTATCTGCGATGTGCAACTGATGAACTCCTAAAAGTCTCTGGCTTTTGGCCCGTACGAATCAACTGACAGGGGGACTGGGGGGAAGCTCGGTCCATTTCTCTCTCCCTGGGAGATAAGCACTGTCTGTCAGCTTGATTGACGTATCAAAGAAGGGCAGCCTCTGCCATTGTGGGGGGACTTGACTTCGGCGCAGACAGTCTCAGCCATTCACCTGACCGGTTTCTAATATAAACAAGGCAGACAGACAGACATGACTGCATTGTTTGCAGCAATAAAGAGGTATTATGACGACGCTGGATTTTTAGCACAATAAGACCTGGGAATTGAATAGCAGACCTCAGCAAAAGAGGACGGGAACAGTGAGGCTCGAGAATGGACTACAGCAATGAATGCAGGAGCCTGGATACATGTCTGGACTACTGATTGAGTGCAGGCATACAGTGAAAAAAAAACCCACATGATTTAACTCATTACTTTGAGTCATTTTTTAAAATTGTTTTTTTTTTGTAATTTGCTGAGGTTTTTTTTTTTTTTTTTCTGTGAGCCACTGGCATCAATTGTTCAGTTTCACGCTCCTACACACAAAGTGAATTAAGTGTCATTGAAATACAGCAGAAACTGACTCTTACTTCACCAACTGAACAAATAAGTCAAGTATAAAGCTTTGAGCAGCCCTGGAGTGATCTTGAATTAGTCAGAATTAATCTTAGGCATCATTTGAGGGAAAAAAAAAATTTTATCTGCAGAGGCTTGTTGACTTCAAGACATTACAAGTAAATAAAAGACTAAACGCTGACCGAGAGGCCAACCGTCATGCAGCGATGCAAAGCGAGAGTTTCACAGTAAAGGATCAAGAGCAGCTTTCTCCTTTAATTCAGCAGCAGAAAGTTTGCCAAAACACCCTTATCCTCAACTCACCACTGCTCAAATGAGGCTTCAATTATTTACCCAGAAACCAGTGAAAAATCAAAAGAAGACCTTGTGCACATTTTAGTGCAAAACAGGGCTGTGTAATGCTTCGCTCTGAGTTTTTCACGGGCTTCTACACACCTGATGGATTTTTTAAAAATCTGAGCAGTGAATCCTGCAGCAGGTAGATGCATTAAGAACATTCACGTCACACCTCTGCAAAGGAGGTTTTTTTTTTTCCCTGACAGAAGTCGACAGTGTTTCAAACCTACGTGACTTTGCGGTGTGTTCCTGTTTGACAACACATAACATTACAACAAGCAACAACAAAAAAGGTGCGAGTGAAAACAACTTATACATATTGCAGCCATGAGCTTCACACGGGGCTTCATACATCAAAGGCTGGAGGGGGGGCCCAGACTGCCCAAAATCACAGAGGCTGCTTTGCATTCACCCCTCCGTCCTTCAAAAGCTGTTCTGCTACCAGCCCGACCGCAGGAGAGTCACAAAAAAAAAAAAAGTAATTGGAAATTCAGCCACACACAAGGAGTCACCATTTATCTGACGGCGATGGGTACAGTTACATTTTTACAGAGCCACCGATGTGTTGAGAGGACTGATAGTTTCTGGTTTGTAACAGATGAGTGTTTTCATGCAGCTGGGCAAGCAGGTGTTGTTATGTTTGGTCAGTCATCACTTTCATTCAGCAGATGCTACAGCCAGTGTTATCCGATCCTCTTGTCCTTTTTTGTTAATGGGAGCAGAACTGTAATTAAGATAAAAAACATTTAACTTTGGCAAAAAAAATACTATCTTACCACTTTGTTCTATAAATATACTGAAATTCAGCGGTTAGTTAAAAGGGATAAAACCAAAGTTGTCAGCACTATCACTGCAGAGCGAGGGCGTTTTAAACACAGCCTTTTCCATGCGGACTGCACATTCTCACCATTTTTATCCATGTTAATTTGCCAAAGGACAGGCAAACATGGACTCATCCTGCAAAGTTTGGACATTAAATTGCCTGGAGGTAGGGATGTGGCTGTTTGTACTTCTGCTACCAGTAATGGAGAGAAAACCTGACCATTGTTTCACCCTGCTAGCACTATTCCAGACAGCTTATGGTGCATTATGGTGGTTTGAACAGCTGAGTCCCATTCAGGCCCAACCCTGCAGGTATGCTAATTCATCTTTCCCTTTCTTGTTTTTTTGTTTGTTATTTCCACTTCTTAAGAACGTCTCTGTTCTTCTTGTTTATCCAGATGTTGCACACAGGCAGCTGGAGATGTCAGAGCTTGTTTTCTTTGATTGGATGAATCCATGAAGATGTGATTCAACTTCGATAAAGGAAAGGATAGATTAATCACTAAATTTTTTTTTCATAATTACCAAATTTCATTAAGTAGTGATCATGTCATTTCCTACCTTTTGCAAACCTTTATAAGAAGTAATCTTTGATTTCAAATGCCCTCTTATTGATTTGCATATATTTAGTCATATCTTACTACAACGCTTTATCCAGTCAAAGCATGATGCTGTTAATACCTCGAATCAAAGTTTTTTTTCGAACATTTGAAAACATACATCCAGGACAATGACTGTAATACTACATAAAAGCTCATATTTGGTATTCAAGAACAACAAAGTGTTGAAAAAAAGAAATCATTAATCATTTAGTCCGTATTATTTCAAAACTATCTTTAAAAATATATTGCATATCTCTCAGATACCAAGGTGGAGTTAACAAGTTTTAGAGTGTTTGGACTTATCAACAGTCTAAAACCCAATAAGCAATCTCTTAAATACAATATCTGACAAAGCAAACAGAGATCCTCATATTTAAGAAGCTTGAACCAGATGATGTTTAGTGATTTTTTCCCTTTTAATGACTGAAATGATTATTCTCTTAAAAACTTAGCTGCCAATTAAATGCTTGCCAACCAACAAATCAGTTTATTGAGTTGATCACAGTACCCAAAACTAGACAGAGCAACATTGTTCATGAAAGTAAACATAAAAACTTAATTTAGTCCTGACATTTTTTTCATTAACTGAGTGATTTAGGTGTGTATGTAACATATCACTCTTTGATTTCATAAGTTCTTCTAATGATCGAGTCTCATTATTAGACCAAGTTCTCCTTATTCAGGAGATCTGGATAATTATAAATTAGGACAGGAGTTGGCCTTTTTTTTAAAAATTATGTTAAAAAAATGAGTAAAAGCTGGGAAATCTTGGATCTGCACTGCGGTAATTGCTCGGTAAATTAGGAGCTGCACCATTGCTCTGGAGTACAACACTGTTATCCTTTAAGGGTTGCCTAATGCCTGTCATCCAAATGTGATTTTTTTATTAAATAATGGAGCCTTAAGTCTCGGTAAATGTGAACAGCTCTCAAACATGTTGTGAAACAGTTTGTTCATGTGTCACTAAGCCTAATTAGTTAAGTCTAAGACAGTCTCAGTATTTAAGTGTACTAATTAAATTGGCTTGCCACTCAATAACTGTCACAAGTTTGTTTTCATGGGGGACAAAAACAGAAATTTCTTTGTTAAATTTGTCTTGTTTGTTTACCAGGTAAAGCAGTGACCTGATTTTTACTGTTTTTCTCACTTCCTGTTTAGATTCAAGCCCCGTTTCCTGTTTACTGATACAGCACATGTTGTCTGGGAGCCGTTATCATTAAAATCCAAGAACTGAGACCCTGCTGGCAGGCATGGGGGGGGGAGATTTGAGCGGGTGAAAAAGAGCAGACACTTTTTTATTGTCAAGGTGACAGGAGAGGTGTGGACAGTTTGATTGATTGTGTTTAAATCCAATAGAGTCCAATAACACACAGCTGAGTCAAACCACCTGGATCAATACGAACCCAGTTGATGAAGACGGATATGTGTTTGCCTTCTCTGTGACAGCGTTATGTAAGAAATTATTCTTAGCTAGTAATGACTTCATATGCTTACTGCCAGACATTATGATTAGCCTGGGAGTCCTATTTACTTTTATCATCGTTAAAGTAATCGAACATAAATGATGGCCTCATTTTCACATAATGTGAAACTTAGAAACAATAAAATGAGACTTTGCAGAAGGAAAGATGAAAAATATTTCGGTTGAAAGGACTAAATTTGTTATATTATGTAAGTTTTTTTTGTTCGGAAGTAAGTAAGCAGTTAAATGAAATAAACTTGTCTGACTTACAGTGATTTCTAATTAAACTTTAATTACAAAACTCTTTTTACACAAACTGATATATCACAAAACAGGATCACCTAATTAAAAATGCACGGCTGTTTTGTTTTTATTTGGAATGTATGATGTATTCATCACTAAATCGAAATAAGCATAAGCACTGATGATGGGCAGTGTTGTTGCAAATTTTAACTAGCAAGCAAAGAAGAGTAATTTAATTGTACTAGATAAAGGAAATCAAATGATGCTGAATAGGTCAAATTATCTTTAAAAGTGTAATTATAGTACATTGCTGAGTCATCACTGGTGTTAGAAAAGCCTTAAACGCAGAGATGAATTCCACAGCACCTCAGGCACTCACACTGAGTGTATGGCCCCAAATAAGATCAACTTTATAGACTCATCGTTATAATTATTTTTCTTTTATCTCACTGCTCCCTTAAATGCAAAAAAAAAAAATCTTCAATCAACCTAATCTTCACCTTACATTCAGCTCCACTTTCAAGAGTGTAAATCCAGTTGTGCAACAGGATATAATCTCTCAGTTGAGTAGCTTAGTGAAAAGACTTCTTTTTTCTTGCTTTTTTGGTGAAATTATCATGCAAACTGATACCAGCAGACTCTTCACAACACTGCATCAAAACGTTCATTTTCCCAAGATGAAATAATCTCACATTTGGCAGTTTGATGACATGTTTGTCAGAGCGAGTCTCTCATAGATCAAAACTTTCTTTTCCAAACAGCGGATATACTGAATTATTTTTCTTCTCTTTCTTTTGGAAATTATTGCATAATGAATATGGACTCTGTGCAATTTGCACCGTCTAAAAAAGTCCGAATGGAAGGAGATGTGCATGTTTTGAAAAAATGCTGTTTAAATGTTGTGACCAGCCATACTGCTTAACCGTATTCATTAGACTCCCAGTTTAAAAGCAATTATTTCGTATCTTCTGTGAACTAAATGAAGATGAGTAACAGATGTGACAGCAACCAGACTCTCAACAAGCTGCAGGGAAAAAAACAAGTCCACCGGACAACAACCAAAATAGCATTTAGAAAAATCCAAACACGTAAATATTTGGACTAGTAACTAGACAGAGTGCAAGTAGAGTTCAACTACTTCAGTGCTCCTAGATTTAGAGTTTTATGACAGATATGACGGTACACTTTTAAACCTGGTCACACTGCATCAAAAGTAATGACTACAGAGGCTAAAGCTTCAGCTCAGTATGTCAATATGCAAATAAGGGTTGCACAGAAGGCACATTATGTGCATCTTCCCACATTTGAAAATAATAATCCTACAGATAACTGCTTAATTGGTGTAAAACTGAAAATTTCTCATGGCTTTCCAGATAGTAAAATGACAAAAGGTACAACAGTTTTTGAACTGTTTTAACTACAGAATCTAACGTCCATCCAATATGTTAACAAATATTACATACAGAGAAAATTAATGGCATTTTAAACTGTGGATCAAAGAAGTAAAAAAAAGCACCATCCTTTCTGATCTTTGTTAAGTGAGATCTGACCGGACCTGATCGAAAGTGGTTGGTAGCATGGAGTATGTGTGTGCAGACTGCACTTTTCCTTCATTGATTCTGTTGTGCTGCAAGCCTTTGCACCAATGGGATTTAATCAAACTTTCACAACTTTAACTTTGGCAATCAGGTTTGCCCAAAATATTATTCCACCCACTTTGAAACGCCATTTAATTGTAGGCAGCAAAGTGGCTTTGTGAGTGAGAGAACAGCAATTAATGGACCGGAGTCTCAGTGCATCCATCCACTTTCCTCAAGTGTCCTTAATGGAAACACCAAGTCACTTTCAGCAGCAAGATGATGTTGTGCAGCTGATCTGATACTCTGACCTTCCTGTGAGAGATCTGTATTCTTAGTGGAAGGTAAATGGAAAGAACTGGATACAACAGAAATGAATCTGCTTAAACCTCACACAGTCATACTTCCCAACTCTTTCCTCTTGTCTTGTTCTTAAAGCTCAAGGGAGCCCTTGTAGGGAGGGAAAAAGAGATATTTTTAGCAGGTTGCACAGTCCCTCCTGTAAATAATTACCCTAGTTGCTGTTGAAGCTGCCAGCTTATCGGCTTGGATGAGTGCACGACATCAAACATCAGAATAAAGCGAACAAGGATGGGGACGTCACATCTACACAGGCGTGTTGGTGGTGACAGAACAATGGTACTCGCCAACACTAATGGGAATTTTTAAGTGATGAAATTGTTAGAATGTGATTGTGCACATTTTAAATGATAAGAAATTCCACAATAACACTTAGTTTGGGAAAAAAATGGGAATAGAGAGTGCAGTTATTGCACCAAACTACAAGGGAGCAGTTGACTAGAGGTAAATGTTTAAACATTAACATTAAAAGCAAGACAACACATTGAATAAGTGAACATTTTAACACCCCCACTGATGTAATGGAACTGCTCGGTGACCAACAGAAGACCGCAGTTGCACCCAGCAGTTCCCAAATGTAAGTGTTTATGTGTGTAGCCCTCCCATTTCTTGCAACTACTCCCTTAGGCCATTGCTGTAAACAAGAATATGCTCTTTGCTAAGATGACTGGTTAAATAAGGATAAAAGAAAAAGAAACTCCACAAGAGGGTCACAGAAAGTTTTGTTGTTTTCTGGTCTTGTCTGCTGCACTGGAACACTTATGCAATGTGGCACATTAAAAAGGATAATGCTGGGTCACTTTAGGTACGTTATGGTGGCAACCATTTGTTTTTGCAGGTTTTGCTGCGAAAATACTGAAGTTATCTTTCTCTCTCAGTTTGCAAAGGTTCATAAACAGCAACTACACAAGCTGGTCAACAACTCCTTAGGCATTAACAAAGTGGTTTTACGTTTTTGGAAATAACATTATTCACTTTTTGGTGGACAGTTAGATGGACCTTTACCTCCTCATATGTCCACTTAACATTAGGCTTCAGCTGGAAACAACCAGTCCAGCATTGGCCAAACAGTTAGACCGACTGCAGGCGACAAGTGAAGCCTTCAGGAAGTAATTTTATAGCCTGAAATGTGTCTTCAACATGATCATATGTGAAAGGTTAACTGTCATTTTAACACTCTGTCTTTTGCATAAGTTAGTATCATCCAATCAACATACATTGTTCGACATACAAAGAGTGTAAAACCAAAATAGACTTTTATAATTTTCTTTAATTGCCTGCAAATTGCAGCTTTTATCCAAAGCACAATTCACATCAGAGCTTAAATGCTTGTTTTGCTTTGACCCCAATGTAAAACACATCTCAATCAAAACAAGTCATTTGGCTTTAAACGCCTTTAAATATAACTTGTTTTTCAATGCGGTGTAGATAGAGATCTTGGTCTCAGTTTGACCCCTTGTTTGAAAAAAGGCTGAAGAAATGTGGTTCAAATTTAGATTTTTTTCATCCGTACATAATGTAAAATTAATGAAGTTTATGTGGAAAAATAAGCACAACGAAGTGGGAAGAGCAGCATTTAGGGTCACTGACAGAGCACATAAAGAAATCTGTTTCTACTTGAGATTACTTTAAATTAGGACCCATGCAAACATGAACTTATATATAGTTCTGCTACTGCGAGAATAGAATTAGAAGCTTTTGATTAGGCTTTCTAGGACCTCAATAATATTGAATACGATGGTAAACAGACCCTGATCCCCTCCTCCCAAAAAAATGAAAAAAAAAATCAAAGTGGTTGGGGACTAAATGATTAAAAATTATTAAAAAATATTAAATTAAAAAATAAATCCTGTTACAAAGGTCAAACTGACGAGATATGTTAAGTAACAGGCCCTCATAGACTGGTCTTGTCTGAGCCAGGTTAAATCCTGCACTAAAGTGCAGCTTCAAGCTGAAGAAGATCTGTTTTGCATGGAAAAGTTGATTTTAACCAGTGATAAAACAGTGGGAGCTTTACACGTTGAGGACATTATTTTTGCTCATATTTATTAGCTCAGCTTACCTTGTATTCAATGCACTCATCACTCTTTTTGCCCACAGAAAAAAAATTAAAAAAAATATTTTTATATCTGTCTGTAAATTGTTAAGCCATGTGTGTAAAACATGACCTACCGAGCCACATCAAAGACAAATGTTGGTCAAATATGATGAATAATCATAATAAAAATCATATCTGACTGGTAAAAATATGACAAAATGTTCTTTTAGAAACCATTTCTTCTCCCTGATAAGCTTTAAAGTTGCTCAGACCTGAACTAAAAGGCTTTTCGGGGCAAAAGTGATGGACTGTGATTACAAACGCACTGTCAGGATATGATCCTCAGGGGCTCACTCTTTTCTGAGGAGAGGAGGCAGTCAGCCCTCCTTTGGTTTTCCATTAGGACTGTTTGAAGAAGCTGACGCAATTCCCCCTCTGCTGTGATGTCACTGATGTTAACTATCTGGCTTTCATCTTTTTTTTTTTTGGCTTTACTGCCTTTGCAGCATCTGCTGCACAGCTTCCTCATTCCTTCCTATCTACAGCCTGCTTCGCTCCTTTGTATGTGCGGCGATGTGTTGATTTATCACATGTCCTCTGGGCCTGCATAAAAGAAACCTAATTTGGCCAAAACAATGTCAAATCCTCCGGTGACATGCACCAACCGTGAACCTGCTAGATCAGATCAATTATGAGACGAGTAACATCAGTCATTGACTTTCAATACCCCCCTGCCAAATACTTGTCCAACAGAATTTTCTCAGCTGTCTGTCTCAACCCTCCCAAATCAAAGCCTCACTCTATGAGCCTCGACACAATCTGTTTGCTGTGCACAAAGACACATTCTTGTGGTATTTCTGTGAGGTAACGCCAGCTCCTCCGATTGCTTGGAAGCTTACATTGTTCCTGAGAGAGTTTATTTGTACATCAGGTTCGAATATCTTGGTTATCGATGTCAAAATAAAAACCTGCACTGGTTTGTTTTTTTTAGGAAAACATCATCAAGATTAAATGAAAAAATCTGGTAACAAAACAATAACATGAAACAGTTACAGTGTAAAATCAGTGCAAGGTTAGATCATTATTTACTCAGCATCCAAAAACTCAAGTGCAAATATTATAAAGTTGAGAGGCAGAAGTTGTTGATTTTGTTGTTTGAAGGCAGTTTATTTCAATTAATAATGTTAATTTTCAGTTGGTTGCTTAGTTAATATTCATCCAACTCTAACAAACTCACCAAAACAAACTCACCACAGAGGGACAGGGAGAATAATTCACGCCAAAATAGTTTAAAATGTTTTCGTTTTCAAGAGTTAGTTGATGGCACTTTTATAATCAATTGCATAATTATTTGCATATTTAATTACTGAGCACTTTTGGAGTGTTTATTTATCACCTGTCATTTCCTTGGAGTGCTGACTGGATTTATGTTTATTGTTATGAAGCACTATGATCAAGAGATAATAGTTTAAAAATCAAGGCCACTTCCTGCCACCATCAGTTACAGCACAACCAAATCAACTGTATATGCAAAATATTTCAACATATATTTGTAATTTATGTAACTTTTTGGACTTTTCAATATTTTTAGGCACATAAAGCAAATATAAAGTATCAAATATAAAACACTCCCATAGTTTATCTTCCAAAAAGAAGGAAGAAATGCAAGTGCTTCACCATTTATTGTCAATTTCCTGAATGGATTTGGCTGTGATGAAGTTTGGCTTGCAGGTTGAAGGTTAATGTGAGCATCTGATTAAATTAAAGCACTTGAACTCACAGAGTTGAAGGTGGACAGTCAAGCAGAGCATAAAACAAGATGGTGATTAAGGCACTAAAACAGAAAGTGAGGTCAGCTGTTTTCAGAGTTCACTCTGTTATTTGTTTCGAGCTTTTACTTTTCCTTCTTATCTGCCATTTATCATATCTTTACAGCAGAATGTCAAGATACTTTAAATCTTTTCTTTTTCCATTTTAAGCTCTTGAACAAGAAGTTGAAGCAGCTAATGTGTTTGTGGCTCAGACATTCCTGATGACCTCTGTTTTAATTAGCTAACTTCTGTCTCCCTGCTGGGAGAATAATGTGTGTGCCAATAAAAATTACATCTTAAACATCTTAAAGTAGGCTTGGAGATTTCATTTTGTTAAGAATTGTTGTTTTCAGATACTGTTGGAAAAAAGGGGTTTTTGGAATAACAACCTTATCCCTATATACTCAATCAGCCTGAACAAAATTCTAAAATCGAAAAGCACCTTTTCTTTTTTATAGATTAGCATAAGTACTTATTTTAACCATCAATGCGATTACAGTGGCTGCTTCAGAGCTCACATACTGGTGAAATTACTTTTTACACCTGTTATTTTTGACCTTGTGCAACATTTTGTCCTTCTAGGTTTATAAATCTTTCAAACCCTGCTCATCATAACCACGTTGTGTTCAGATGAGCTCATTCCCAGGACATTTAAAAGCAAAGGACTCCAGTCATGAAAAGGCATTACTGGTCTAAAAGTATTCAACTTGCTGCATGCTGATTGGCTGCCCTCTTGGCTGACGGGACCCTCTGAGGCACTGGTGTGAGCCTTTGTGCTTCTGCCAAACAATAAATTCACCTCAACAAATGGTGCTCTCAGCGGATGGTCTTTATTATTATTTTTCCATTTTTGGGGCTTGTTGCACTGGAGTAGAATATAAAGGGAGAGTTTTTTTTTGACTTGCAAATGGAAAGCTTGCTGGGAAAGTGGAAGGCTACAGTGCATATACCTTTGTTGCCCCAGCAAACAACACTGCGCTTTATAGTTTTTCGATCTGCAGTGCTATTCTGTGTGGATAGATGAGGAACAAAGTGTAATACAGTATGATAAAAATCAACTTATCTCAAGGTCATTTTTACAATTACAGAGCTGTTAACTTCATCTCACAGTCAAGACAACACATTGGCTCTGCTGTCCTCATGTAAGTGTCGGTCATAGAATGTAATATTTGGGGCTAATGTAGCGTAACTCCACCATTTAACCATCAACTAACTCCATTTGATTTATGATTTCTTATTTAAGGCTCCAGAGAGAGTTAGTTGGCGAACCTTTATACTTTATGCATTATGTCTATGGCCACTTTATTATCACAACAGCAGGGATGTAGGAAAAAAATCCTGAGCCCTGTGCATGTTCACTCTTCATCAACACTTTCTCCATCTCAAGCAGTCACATACAGACGCTTGGTGTCACCTTCTACAGCGCCGGTTACCCATTTAGGCTCTGTTAATGATGTGCAAACCCTTCTGCCAATATACCTGCTTATTCTGCATGTAACTCGGAAAAGATACGTTCACTCTGTGCATTGGGAGCCAGAGGTGATCATCTGCCGTCAAAACAATGCTTGCGATTTTACAAGATGCGTCGTGGGGCATTTTAGAGGCAGATATCAGCTCTGTGTCTTCAAAATTGATACAAATTGTATAAACACTGATACCACGTATGTATATTATTAAACTCTGTTTTATTCTGAACACACGTACATGCAAATGTGATACAAGTGTTCATTATATTTATATTAGAGTGCTGTGACTTAATGACTCCATTGAGCTGTTGATATCTCTGGCTCACACTGTGATGGTATACAGTACATACGCCTCTTGAGGAATTAAAGTCAGAGATGAATCAAAACAAGTGGCATATTATTGCTTTACACATCAACAGTGATGTTACAATAATATTCACAAAATCCCAAGTCATCGCCAGTCGTCTCAAAATTTGTTTCCTCTCTTTTTTTATATAACTCAAGTACAAATTGTCTCAACATTAACTCAACGTTAGACTGATGCAAAATTACACAGTTTGAGTCAAATGAAATGACTGCTGGGAAAAAATTTAGAGCTCAAGAGCTGCTTTTGTTTAACGCCGTCGTATTTGTTTTAATATTCTACCTTTTGCTATAAACACAGTTGCCAAAAAGAATTTCAGTTTGACTTTGCATTTGGTGTATTTAACCTGAGAATGAAGTAAACTGAATAATATGATTTAAGATTAGACTTTATTTTACAGCTAAAATTCAGTTCAAACTAGCCCCCAAACGTATATATAGCAGGATACAGCAGAGGAGAAGCGCCCGCTACTCAGTCTCACCATTCACTTATAAAGCCTCAGTCCATATTATAGACTAAGCTGTCTGTCACTGTTAGTACATATGTGAGAAAGTTGGCTTTTACACGTGTGTTGTCCTCCTGAAAGCTGTGTATCTGTTTTAACTTTAACCCCCCAAAAATAGAGAGTGAGAGATATGCAAAGTGCATAATTCATTCAAATACTAAATAAAATGTGTCTCTGCAGTATTAAATTAGCCATGTGTGGTGACACACCCGGAAAAAAAAAAAAAATAACACCCAACTCTGCTGCTGTATGGAGCTTTTTGGCATCTTTTAGCTAAATGTGTTGGTTTTATATCTTGTTCACTGTCGTGGTCCCCGTCGCACTCAACCATATAATTTCCACTCGCAGTAAACTATTTTTTTGGGGGGGATTTTTTTATTTTTATATTTTTCATTATATTTATTTAATTTTGTACCTGTCAGCAAAGAGTCGGGCGTTTTTAGCTGCTGCTCTCTGAAGGAGAAGGTACACTCTTTTTATAGCCACTTTTCAAACCTTTAAAAAAAGGAGAGCTTTTGATATACAAAGGAGATTTTTGGCTGGAGAATCACTTCAAGGGTTTTAGTCGTATACACGCTGTGCTTTTTATGCATCCAAGCTTTCGTTAGATGTGTTTTCACCAACAGCTTCTAAACTATTAGTGAGACATGTCTAAAAAAGCCTCAGCAGGTCTAATTCTGCTGACACAAAACCCCTCAAAAGAAAGATCTATGACGATAACAAAGGTCCTTCCAAGAACACAGGACTTTTACTTTTCAGGCAGGGGAATTCAGGGATAGTCTCAAACAAAAAACCACAATGCTCCACTGTCTGACAGACTTTCACTGAGCCTGGATGTGACAGCATTTTAAAAGGGAGAGAAATTAATAATTATTTAAGCTAAGGATGGAAAGAAAGGGGAAGTAAAAGGAAAGAAGTGGCCTAGTAAAAAAAAAAAGATGCAAGGTAGGAACAGGATGAAAGAGTGAGAGAAGAAAGCATAAGTGAGGGAGAAGGCTTACACAGTTTCCAGTAAAAAAAAAAAAAACAAACATAAAAAAACATAGGGAGAGAGAGAGAGAGCAGGGAAAAAGAGAAACAGGAGTAGCTGGTTGTGAGGTGCATGAGGGAGGAAGGAAGGAGAAAAAAAAATGGAAGGATGATAAAGAGATGGCACAACATCTAAGACTAGAAGCAATTCTCACTGTCCCTCCTTCCCTCCCACTCACTCTCATTATCACTGTGTTCGAGCCAGCTTCTCTCAAAGTGTCAGGCTCCAGACAGGATGTTGCCGTTGTTGTTGTCAAGATTATTTGTGCATGTAAGGTGCGGCTGAATAAATGCGGAGCATCTTGCCTCCCGTCGCATGCAAGGCGGAAAACAAACATCTGTCAATCAGTTCATCTGGTTGGAAGTGGGGGTGGTGGGGGTGGTGAGTAAAGGTAGTGCCTTAATGAAAATGAGCACAGAGCTAGCAGGTACTTGGTGGATATCCAATGTTTGCTTAATGATCCAGGTGGTTTGAATAGCAAACAAGGGAAATGGGAGCCAGGGAAACGTCCACCGGTCTGATTTAGGTGAGCACTTTGTGTTCCAGTGCATGCAGGGATGAAGACTCATACGTCTCCGACTGATCTTAGCGTTATATTGTAGCTAATGCTTTGTCAGGGCAAATCAACTTTTTAATCATTGTGTGGACGCTTGCTCATAATCATGACAGTCCTTATTAGATTTGAGGAATTGGTTCCCCTGAACTAATATAAATCATCAGAAGGTAATTAGTTAATGGCAACGTCAACAAATGTCTTTGCAGAATATTATAAGGCTGTTATTGATTGGTGGTTGGGTCTATTTACAACTATGAAGCAGGGCTTTTCAATAGATATTAATTATAGTGAGCAAGCGACGGTAAATATTCTGACAGTGTTATCTGAACAAGCATATTGTGATCTGCTTCTCCTCCAGGCGAAGCTGCAATAAATTTTATTTTTATGTGTTAAAATGTTTAAATTTAAGCAACTGAAATGTAGATTCCTAATCCTGGTAAGGGATTAATGATGAACGCTACTTTGACGCTAAATGTATATATATAATTGATAAATTGACAAATACAATTGACTTAGTAATTATTGAACAAATGGAAACTTTATTAATATTTCTGGAAAAGACATTATCTTAAATTATGATTGATTTTTTGTCTTAAAATGATCATTATTGTTGCCTTGTAGCATGATTAGAAGCATTTTGAGGCAAGCCCATAAAGAATTGGTGTTTTTTTTTCCACATGCTGTGTTTCCAGACATGGATAGCTGAAAGTAAATCAATAATTAATTACACAACTCACTCACTGACAGATGTGTGTGAGGTGACTGATCTTCTTACAACACTGTAAACCTTAATGAAGTCAATCTCTCACTAACGCTCTTCAATTAAATTGAAAAAGAAGCAAACGAAAGAAGCCATTTAAACTCAAATAAAAGTCATCCTTGAATCCCAGACCGCCTCTTGCTTCTTTCACCGATGGATCAGAAGAGTTTCAACAACAATGGCTTTGTTTTGAAAGCATCAAATGTTGAGCACCCAAACAGAAACAAGTGGAGGTGAAGGTGGTAATGTGATGTCTTTTAAGACTCTCGTGTGAACACTACAGCGTAATGGAATGACTCATTTTCACACAGCAAACACAAGCTGTTGTGTGTGTTGTACCCTCAGCTGACCTCTTAACCGTCAGTTAAATCCTAAGTTAACATAAGCAATTATCATAGTTTAAATTTTCTTTATTTGAAAGCCTTTAATATCCTTTAATAAATGTATTTCCCCCATTATAGCAGCTAGACTTATTTACTTATTATAGTATGATGAACGATTTCTATTAGATTTAGGCCAATTACTGTATTTTAAAGGGTTTTTTGGTTTTCCTCTTGCAATGCAGTAGCATATTTGAAATTATTTACCTGAATTTATGCATGCCGGCATATATTGTATTTTTAAAAATACTCTTCATGCCTCTTCTCCAGAAACTTTGCACTGTGCTGTATCAAAAACTGCTGTACTCAGTCTCCTGTGGTCTTTAGATGTGGATGCTGCTGTGCTTTGAGAGAGTGATGCATAAAGATGGCATCCGACCTGCTCTTCATAAAGCTGCTGATTGCTGGTTCTTATTACTTGACTTCATATTGATTTCACGGCATGTCAGCATGTGATCATGATTCACCGGAGTAACAAATGCTGCGTCAACATTTTCCCTGCTCTCTGACCCGATGTTATTTGACGGCGTCCTTGGGTAAGGTTTGTAACATTAACTGAAGTTTACAGCTGTCGTTAGCTCAGATTAATGACGGGGGAATGTCAAGTAGGAACATATGGAAGTGATATCATGCACCACGCTGGCGTTCTATGAAATGTATTGATTTTGAAAAGGCTGCACTGATCTTTAACCTGCAACAAAGGTGACACTGCCTGTATGCTGGTTAAAATGTAGTTTTTTTATATTTGTCATATTCATTAAATATTTAGTCATTATGACACTGAATAATATATTTATTTAGCAAAATGTCACGGCTGCATCGATCAATATTTTTATTTTATAACACTGAATCAAAACCAGCAAGAAATAATCAACGGACACTTAGTTTTCCTCAGTTACTCAGAGCTGTGTGGCATTTTTCGACTCCTTGTTTTTGGTTTTACAGGCTATGATTTAAGTGTTTTGATTAAGTCTCTGCCTCGTTTCTAGCCACATGTAGCTGTGATAAAACTCTAAAAAAACCCGCTGTGTGCTAGCGCTAAACTGTGGGCAGACACAGTTCAACTAGCTTGTAAACATCGTCCATCATCAACAAATAAAGACAGATTTTTGCATCAAACATAAGTTTTGGTTGTAACCATAACAGCTTTCTGATAAATCAAGGTTGTGCATATTGTGTGTTCTACTTTAGTCCCAAAGTGGGCTGAAAAAGTCAATAGATGCTGCTTTAAAAATATACAGAGTCTGTCTTATCAGACACACTCTTTGTGGGCACTCTAATATAACTCACAGTGCTGATATTTGTAAGTGTATCCCAGGAGGGAGGCAGCAATAAAAATGTTAGGCACGGCAAATCACATCAGATTGAGTAAATGCCTGCCATGGCTTTTTCAATCACAGGACTGACACCCCTAAAACTGTATCAATACAGGAGAATCTCATTGCATTTGGGATACAGTGCGTTCCATCTCCCAAGCTAAAAATACTAAATCTAAGTCAGGTGTAATTCCTCTGACAGCATAAACCTGCTCTTGCAAGCACAAGTTTACCTTTAAAAGTCAGACAGTCCAACTAGCATTTGTGTTTACAATTGTTGCATTTTACAGACTTTGAAAGGAAGATAATAAGTAAAATCAACTTGAGGGAGACAATTTAATTTCTGAGTTAAAAAATATATATAACTGCAGGGCCTCTCTTGAATTTTTTGCAAGGGAATTCAGTTTTAAAGCATAAGACCTAATTACCAATTTGGTTGATTATTCATTAAAATGGATCCACATCCTCCTCCATTGTTTCCTCCCACTGCCTGTGGTGACTTTGGAAAAGCAGGGCAATAAAATCAGAGCGCTGTGATTAGTTTCCACACAGAAACAAATGGCCAAAACATCTCCACCCTTGGCTCAGTGGCACCAATAAAATAGTGGTTTAATCTTACAAGGGGGGGACAAAACCATTTAATATCATCAGTGTTAAGGCAGGAGTCCCATAATGACCATTGCACCGGGAACCATTATGACTTACAATATCTGTACAAGTATTTTAGAACTGTATATAATTTAATAATGCTTCTGCCTAAAAAGAAGTGATAGCATGCTCAAAAAGATTATTGGACCAATTTTATTGCTGAATTTGTGCAAACTGTTTACAAAAAGTGTTCTGTTATTAGTCTATATGGATAAAACAGCAACAGCATCAGGGAAGATAAAGCTTTTGATTAAAAAATAAAACTCTGTAAACACTTAAGACTGTCAGTCGATGCGTTGTGTTGTTTTGGTCAAAAGCAAAGGAGGATAAAACATGATGATGTAAAAGGTATAACTGCTGAACTCTGTAATAAAACTGCAGCAAATGCTCTTTAAATGACTGCTGTTTTTTTAAAAAAGGATTTCGGTAGCCATACTTTATTATTTGCAAGACGATGGGCGACTGTACTTCCCTGAGTATTTTCATTAGTGCAGTAAGGAACTTTAGAGCCAATAGCCTGTCCTTCATTCCCTGTCATGTTGCCATGGAAACAAGAGGAGAAGTAGGGAACACAGGAAATAAATTTATATTTTCTCAGAGTACAAGGACTAGTCAAGTCCTCACGTTGACTAATCATGTGGTGCATTTAAAGGAAAACAAATGAAAAAAACAGCCTCCATTAGTAATAAAAAGAGGTAATCAGAATAATAAATAACACAAATATATTTCACTCCTCCTGCCCATGCAAGCAATCTCAAAAAATATGCCTGTAATTATAATTACCTGTGGCATTGAATCAATCTGATATTCATCATTTTGGTGTCACCTGCTGAAAATGTCACACAGCACGATGCATATGTTGTATTTAACACACATAGACCTAAATATACATGATAAACAATTTTAACTGAACAGGAAGAAAAAAAAACATTAAAAGTATGTCTGGAATAAATGTAGAAAGAAATTAAACAACTAATAAAATTACTGATGATAAAAAACTGTCACGGTGTTCCTAATAGAAGTCACCCAGTGATTAAATAACTCTATTTCATCCCTCATATAGTAACATAGTATGGAATTATGGGATAGCACTATCATTTTGGGATTATCTGCTATCTTCTAGTGGGTGCTGATGCTGCATGCGGCTTATCACACATATTTTTGGTGTTTGATTACAATCTGCTTAGAGATCAAGATGATGAGGAGGAATTCTCACATAAGTTTCATATACGGTTTCATCTTTTTTTTATGGTAGAACAAACTGTTACAAACTGGACAAACAGAGAAGAACCACCTCTCTCCTTACTGCCGGGAAGCTGTTTTTGGTTTGCACTGTTTTAGATTCACTGCTGCAACACTTACAATGGCCTTGCCACTCTCACAATGTCACGGACAATAAAAACAATTTAAATTCAACAGACAAATCTCGCTGTTAAAACTACTTCACTTTTGACAATTAGAGCATGAAGGAGACTGATTAAAGAAAGCTGTTACCTCACCATCCCTGCATTCTTAGTTGCAGGGTACAAATTAAATGCCAAAATTACCATCTGAAGCAATATTTCAAACATCACCACCAGCATTTCATCCAGGACGTTCATGACATTTCACTGCAACAAAAGCCCATTACAGAAGTATGAAATCAAGATGAAGGAAAAGTAAAAAGTGAAAGGTGTATACAGGGAATTGCTGGTTGCTGCTTATTAACATAATATCAAACTTGACCCCTCCTCCCCTGCTCAACGCTACTGGAAATCTAGTCATAAAGCCTCCACTTTGGTGAAAACCTGCAAAGAGTTGTGTGGAAAAAGAAGACATATATATAGGTTTAAAATAATAAGACAGTCCCTGCAGGCTTCCTGGGGAATCACTGTCCCTGAGATGGAAGACCAAGACCTGAGGTCTGATTACATTACATAAGGAGCATCCTCTGAGTGATGGCCTACAACTCCACAGGCAACCTCCGCACATTTGCTCAACACACAGAATAACATGAAAAATAAATAACCAACACAAACTAGAAACTGACCTGTTCAGAAGCAGTTTTACTAACACTGTGATGGGTAACAACTGCCCCGACTGCTAAATTATCCACAGTGGAAACTCTGTTTTGTGTGTGTGTGTGTTTGGTTTGTGAGGTGGACTTTCTGAGTCGAAAGTCAATAAATAATTGAAAAGCTGCTTTTTTTTCCACAGTTTTTCCTCCGCCTGCTTTTGTCTTTAATTAAGAGGCTATGGAGCCGCTAATCCTGCAGCTCCGTGTCAGGGAGAGCAAAGTCAAACAGGACGAGGCCAGTGTTTCAAGATGCAATCAAACTTTAGCAGTAAAAGAGCAAAACTTCACGCAAGGAGGAGTGGTGAAAAGACAGAGAGAGGACCTACACAAAATTATTTTGTGCCCCATAAGTAGCACTTTATAGTGCCGCAACTCACAGAAGAGTCCCCCGGAAAGTGAATTGTTTAAAAGTTGGAATTATCCCTCTCCACTATAATCTATTCTGTTTTTTAAAAAAAGTCAAGGCTAGAATGGAAAAATACCCCTGTGTCTCATCCCACCAGGATCTCGCCTCAGTGAGTTACTACCTAGAAATACTACAAGGAGTTTTGTTGGTATCACTGTTTACTCGGCCTTGTGAATACAACTAATAAATTCAGTTTTATCTCTAAGTGGGTTGTTTCTTAATTACTAAAAGCACTTCTGTCTCACAGGTGTAAGATGGTTTATTAAGGGTTGGTAGGTTGGGACTATTCATGGAAAAGTCTTTACAACTGTGTAGCAAAATATTTTATAATAAAAGCTTTCAAAAAATGTTTTTTTCTTTCCAGTAAAAGTGAAGTAAGCTGCTTTCCTTCTTTAAAAAATAAGAGACAGTACAAGAGAAACAAGATTAGTATTTGACCTCTCGAGCTCAAGATTTCATTTAGAGTTACTTTGCCCTTAAATGCCTTAAGCTTCGGCTGCGTCATGTCTGCAGAGTAAACAAATAGATTCAGTCATAAACTGAAATTGCTTTTGAAGTGATTGGACTTGTTTTAAGACCAGTCTTTTGTCTCTTCCTTTGACCACATAACATAAACTCATTATGTCTGTGCTGACTAGTACTGACTCATCGCTACCTCATGTTGAGTAAGATGGACATGGACTGCGGTTCTTTTGGGAGTTTTGATTTGATTAAAAAATAAATAAATACATTAAAAAAAATGGCCAGTCCACATGATCCTAATGTCCCTGATAAAAAGGAGAAATTTCAGTCAAATTTTAGAAACGAGAACCCGTCAATGCTTCTGCTTTGGATGCAGATCTTTATATTAGCCAAAGATAACAACAGAATCCCCAACTTGAACTCAGCCGACGTTAAAGGATGTATGGAAATTTTATTTTGACTTAAGTACAATTTAAATTTTGCTGAGTGAACCGTCTCACTTACTTAAATGTCATTGGATTTTTCTCATAAGTCAAATGTAAACAAATGAAATTTAAACGAACTTTGTATCATTATAAAAAATATAGATTCAATTAAATTTGCTGTTAAGTGTATGATATTTCAGTGTGTCCTCAAAAAAAATTTCAAGAAAGATCTTGAAAAAGAAGATTTTTACTTGTTGTATTCATCAGACAACATAAGTCACAAGAAACAACAGCTCCAATTTGTAAACGGGATCCCGTTCAGTGACACCACTCATTAATCTGAAGAGCCCATTAACTTTCATCGTCCCACACAAACTGACGCTGACCTTTGTGTTTGGAAAGATACGTGAACTGTCAAATACGTGATTTTGTTCCACGACGCCAAACATAATCCAACCACCTTCACCTTGGACCGTCTTCTGCTGGAAAGTCGTTAGGCAAGGACAATGAACATCTGTAGCTCCGAGAAAAAAAAAAGAAAAAAAAAATCACCATTCACATCGCTGTATTAGCATAACTATCCCTACCTGCACATAATTAGTCAAATAACCTTGAGTAGGCCAGTTGAATGAGGTGTGACTAATTAACTGCTCAGTTTGTGCTCAAACCTTTAGATTGGGCCAGTGAAATGCTCGCGGCACTAAAGTATGTCCCCAGATTTTACAGCCATAAAACTCCTCGTTGAGTGGTTGAAGCATTAAGTTTATGATGAAGATGTGGTTACATGTGCAGAGTGATGGCCGGCGGTGCCTCAAACCGTCTTTGTCTGTGTTTGGAGATGTGATTTTAGAATGAAAAAAAGGGGACGAGGTCATTATTACACAAGGAAAACTGTATTAATTTACATCAAACAAGGATTAAGCTTTGCAGATGACCCTCCTGATCAACTGTGTCTTATTTTGTTCTTAAATCACGTTTTTGAATAAAAAGGTAATTTTCAAGATAATGTCAAATGAAAAATAATGTGTTTCAAGTCCCTTTTCACCAGTCATTCTGACACAGATACCATGAGGGAAGCGGTGAAAATGGTGGCTCCTGATTTGTAGGCATTACTGAGCCAGCAGCTCCTGATTGAAATGAAGGAAACCTGCTGAGTGTAAACATTTGGCAGAGAAATGACAAAGCAATTACTGCCTGTCTAGCTGATTGGAAGGTTGAGACCATGTTATTTAGTGAATGGTACCAATCAATATCAAGGCCAAAGAGAAAGTAACTAAAAATGGGCAACTTTTTTTAAGGATCCTCTTTTTTTTAAACTGTTTTTTTCACACATTTTTTTGCACTACTTTTCTGTTGAAAGTCAATGTGGAACTTTTAAGAATGATGTTTGCTTTTGATGTGGTGTCATCATCTTTCCATCAATATGACGTCCATGGCAGTCTGCTATTAACATAAGATTTATGACACATAGCACCACAAAAAAAAAAAAAGAAATTGGCAGTCAACAACAAAAAATGATGCTCAAGAAACATCAAATCACAAAACACCAGAAACTGAATTTCTAGTTTGTTCCATCAGTGTTTTTAATGCAACTCCCCATTTTTTACCAGCATTCTATAAACACGGGAAACTTTCTGAAAAGGTTAATGAAGCAAAACTTGGAACATAATTTTAATCTAGAAGAGAATATGTCCGACATTTGTTTACCAAATTACACTGTCAAATAATGTAAACATGCACTGTAAACAAACATCCAGGCGATTATGAGTCTGACTCATTCTGCCGCGGCTGAAGTGATGAAATTTCAGGGGTTGTTGTTACAGCGCAGCCTCGTGTAATCACAACTGTTTGTTCACATATCAAAGGACTCTCTGAGGGTGCCCCCCCACCCCACCCCCAACCCCCAGGAGATAACATAATGATTTATGATCTAACAGATTATGCCACACTAACACCAATTACATGACATTAAATAGTTTGGTTTTATCTTCCATCCACGCATGCATGGATAAGTAAATACAAGGTGTGTACAGTTTTTCGCTTGTCTATAAACATGTGCATTTTTACCTTGCATTACTCATTTGCATGCTGGAGACCTTCAATCAATCCTGCAGGTAATTCAGGCTGCAAAAAGTCCTTTTCCCCTCATGTTTTCAAGTTTTTCTCATATAATTAATATCAAACAATAACACAATTCTGTCAAACCTCTTGAACTCTGCGCTTTGATTGATTAAGAACCATCTATTCAGCACATTTTTTTTTCTGTTTTAGGGTCAAGGGCTTTTGGTCAAGGTATAGATCAAAAACGATCTGATATTTGCATTCTGTGTGATCACTTATGCTTCGCCGTCAGCAAAGTAGCTACAGCCTGAGGGGTGGACTTCACTATAAACAAACCAACAGAACAGCCATGAATTTCAATAGGATCTCTTCAACGACATCATCTCCTGTACACATAATCAAAATTTTTGCATGCACACGCCTGCTCTAACCTGTGACCATATCAAGGACAGTGGGGGGGGGGGCTAGCAATAAATCAATAAGTCACTTAGGGGTCACTGATACACATTTATGCATTAAAAAAAGTGAATAATTAAACTCTGACAGTTGTATTTCTGCTCTAAATGGTGGCTTGTACTGTAGGAGATGAGCATAGTAGGAATACATAAATAAATAAGTAGCGAGCACTATGAAACCCACCAGGGGTGCAGAGTGAGTGAAACCAAAGTAGACGGTTGGTCATAGTGGTGGTGAAAAGCAGCATCACTCTTCACACACTGTGGAGCGTTCAGCAGTGGTGGTAAATGATGGTCTCTTCCACTCGATATAGTCTGCATCGTATTAGTTCATCACTCCTTTTCCTCTCATTATTCATTGTGTCAATAAATCCAACAGGTCTAGAGACAAGACAAGATATCTGAAGTAAAAAAAAGAGGAAAAATAGGACGCTCTGCTTTAAATGATTCATCAAATTAAATACAATAACTAACAGCAGTTAATTTTTTTCAAATTTCATCTTTGGAAATTATGGTCCAAATAAATAACCTCTCTACTGCCAGACATGACTTCTGGTGACAAAATTAAATAATTCAAAAAGATTCAAGATGTAATAAAGAAGAGAATAAACAAATATAACATATTTTCAGATACTGAGTCAGATATTAAGCTCTGTGAGGCTCTTCAGCGGTACTTTGAGATGAAATTCAGATAACAATATTAACAGGATGTTTAACAGCCGGTTTAATATTTTGATGCCGCCTTAGTTTAGCATATTATCATGCAAAAAATTTTGTATTTGTTCTAAACCCAAAATTTCGGCATTTGATCAAACTATGGAATAAGAGGAAAAAAAACAACAAATAATCAGGAGTCATCCTCTTGGTAAAATATATCTCTATGGATTTAATGGCACTTGTGTAGTATGTGTTTTACTGTTACAGTCACCTTTATACATCCTCTGTATATCCTTAAACTCCCCGGATCCCCAGCAATATAACTGAATGCATGACTAAAATGTCTTGCTACGGCCCTGATGAAAAAAACAATCCTAATTATTTTTGCAAAACTGTCTTGAATCTTCAAACTGATATTTAGATCCACAGCTTTGTCGCTCCAACATTAAGCACTGGTCCCAGCTGTTTCGATGGGACAAATATTGCCTTTGTCAGTCCGTCAGTGGAGCCCATTCTTTCAACTCTTTTATTGCTCGTAAAACGACTCCCATCCACCCAGTGACTATGCACCTGTGCCACCATCAATGAAAACAGCTTTGGTGAGTGTTTTAAGCAGCTGTTAACAACTCCTGCAAAACTGGGACAGCAGGCAAATTGATATCGTAAACCATTTCCAGATCAAAACGAAAGGAGATACTGAGGAAAAGACAGTACCACCTGAAACAGATACATTTAGGGAAACAGCAGAAACGGAAAGATCACGGGTGTGTTCATTCAGTCTCTTCATCACTCAAACTTGAATTAGGCATGATGTTTACCTTTGACATGCTCTGAAGATATTTTTGTCTTTTTTGTGTGTCTTAGTTGGTCACATGTAGCTGACAGACATTACATTTTTGGTTGTGTGATCTAATTGGAGAGAAGCAGCTGCAGAGGACTCTGTGAATCTGAAAGTCCTGCCAGAAAACACTTCACTAATTTCATTTTTTAAATCATGAGACAAGGGCATAGAGGGTATTTTGACCTCACCAGCTGAGCCTTATAACCGCATCTAATTACACATGTGAAGACCACTATGAACACCTGAAAGCATCCTGAACTCATCTTGAATTCAGTTTACGCCCACAGCCATATTAACTGCATGTATCTCCATGTAAGCAGACTGTTTATTGCCACTTCAAGCTGTAAGAAATTCTGGTAGGAGCTGTAACGGCCATTTCAGTCTTGTGCTCCATCAACAAAAAGTGCAAATAAATACAAAAGCAAAACTGCTTTCATGAAGAAGATCATTCAAACACTTTTTCCTGCATTGTTTTGTTTTACATGAACTATTTCTATTTAAACCAACACCATGATCTTGTCCTCGACCAAACCAATTTTTGGAATCTAAATATGACCTAATCAGGGCTAAAAATCAAAAATAATAAGTCGGTTAAGTTTTTTTCTTCAGTAAAGTCAGTGCTTTGGTTTCAGACAGCAGTCAAACCCCAGTCACCTGAGTGAAAATCCTGTGTTTGATCTGTTCGTCCACCACAACCTTTATATAAATGACTGGCTTTGAGGTTGTTGATCAAAGAGAAAGTGGAAGGACCAGATCACTGACTTTTATTTCCACTGACCTCACAAAATAAAAGTTAAGAAATAGTATTAAATTACTGTGGTTGGGGAGTACAATAGATAAGTTAAAGGTCGTACGTGAGGGATGTAGTGCACCTAGTGATGAGGTTGCAGATTGCAACCAGCTGAATTCCTTTTGCTTCAACCTCCTCTTCCATGAATGAAAAAAAACATATGGTTATGAAAAAAACATAAAAAGACCCTCCCTAGAGCCAGACACCCTGCAAATCCAGAAATGAAACAATAACACCCGTATGTTTAATCTCTGCTGTTCAAGGCAATATATGTAACAACATACTCATTTATATGTAAATTTTAATGTTTAAATGTAAATTTTGATGAAACATACATAACCCTGTATGACTTGAGGGTGCAGATCTTGCAAAAGTAAATCACAGGCATTGGCATTTGATGAGTAAGCATCTAAAAAGGGCTATTCAGTGTGTATGCATCAACGCTATGCATTTATTAGCACGTGGATATGTCAGCCTCGCTGTCATAAGAGCATGTTAGAAATGGTTATGGCAATTGGACGTGTGATTGGTTGATCCTTCAGTATTGTTGCAATCCCACAATTTATTGATCTTTATCACAACATCGCAGTTCAGTTGTTCTGTTTTTCAAAGTTGCTATGCATTTCACTCACATTCACAATGAATCAATTCTGCAGTTGTAATGGAGCAAATTTACAATGTAATTTTCTGCCTGATTGTTCTAATTAGTATTTAAATATTAATGACAGACTAGTGAATGCCAGTGAATAGACAATAGACAGTGTCATGATATCTGTAACAGCACAGTGCTTACAGGGAATCTTTTTTTCTGAGCTTAAATATTTCTTTTCCTAATTGCAAACAGCATCAGACCCATGGAGTAACAACATGGAAAGTAAGAAACACTAAAAAATGCTATTACATACTTGAATGCAGTTTATTGTAGAGTAAAGTTCACATCAATTCTGCACTTTTGCTACAGATCGAGTTTATCTGCAGTTTCCTCAGCAACTACAAATCACTATATTTTATCAAGACCTTCAGACCTGGGACGAGACATGCAGAGAGTCTCTTAGCTATAAAGACACCTCCAGATTAATTGCAAACATTAATTATCTTATTCCTTCTCAATCATAGCACAACAGTGTCACAAAGTGTCATGTCAAATAATATTTCAGGATCTGTGGGTGCTATAAACATGCCCTGATGAATCAAATGCTTCCATTAGACCCCAGAAAGGCTTCGGCTGCTCCTGACAGCCCTGCTAATGCAATGATTTCCATCTAAAAGCAGACGGAGGCAAATGTCAAACCTAGTGAGATGAGTCCTACAAAAACAAAGCACATTTTGTGATTATTTAATTAAGCTTTTAAGACGTCAACAGAACTGGATTTTTGCAGAGTTTTATTTAATTAAGAGTGACTAAGTGACAGGTGTACTAATTTCAGACTGAATCATGAAATATTTTAATTGTATTCCAACTTTGGCAAAAGTCTCTTTCTAAAGTTACCAATAGGATGACGCAACAATTTTTCATTAGAATGTTCCAGTCGTCAAGTTGGTAAGAACAATACACACTAAAGCAACACAGAGCATTTGGCAATTTGGAAAAATCTTTCACATGCAGCAAAGCAGTGTTCTGTCGGAATAAAACACATCTAAAATCTACTTTTTGTCACATTAAAAATGACTAAAATTGACTATTACAGGTGAGATGTTGGTTTCAGACATGCAGCTGCTGAGCAGTGCTTCCGCTTCAGTGACAAAATGCCCCCTGGTGTGGGGGGGAAACACTGTTCCTGTGCTTAACTGGTCCCCAGTGATAAAGCATGGTTCATGTATTTGTACTATGAATGTGATGAGATTAAATTTTTATAAATTGTGCTCAGAAAATTGGGGCCACTGCAGCCAAAAAAAAGAAGCAGGATAAAGAAAAAAAAATCAAGAGTAAATAAGAGTGCAGTAGGCTAAAATGACATATGTTTCATGAGATAAGATGGCACTTGACTAAAACCTGCCTGAGCACCTGGCCATGAATAACTTAAACACGGCAACATATAAGCAGTAAAGACATTAATATCAATATCAAATTCTCTCAAAAACTAGTCAGTTTGTTAGTAAAAAAATATTAGCCTCCTTTTTTTCATAAAACCATTTAATCCCAACTTAAAAATGCTGCCTTTGTGTGTCTTTTGCATCATTTTTATCTCTTCTGCTTTCCTCCTCTGAACAAGGTTAAAATGCATGCTGTCATTAATGTCATACATCTTTACTAACAGCTCCTTTCAGGGGGAAAACTCCATGTAGGATGATCAGGCTGGCAGTAGCAGCGCTGCAGAAGAACCCTGCCTGTGTGCACATCACAGACAGTGAGCCTCAGTTCAGTTCAACACAAGGGAACTGCCCATAAAGCCAGTGTGTCCCTGCAGTTAATAGATAGCATAAATACTTAAAGTATCGATCCTCCCAACCATTTATTTAACTCAAGCTAAAGCACAGAAGTCACCAAAAACTGTAGTAACTGCAAGCGACGGAGACAAATCCTTACTTAAACTCTTATTACCAAGGACTGAAAAGTAGCAATACTAGCCATGGAGCTAGTGGTTTTATTAGCTTACTCTAGCTAAATTAGGAGCTCCCAGTTAACCTGAACAGACTGGAAACAGAACAAAGTCTACAAGAAACTAATGGAAGCTAGTTTGGCAACAGAAAAAGTGTGACCAGCCAGATTTTGATTCTGGCACCTGGGAACCAAATCAGCTAACAGGGCCTTTAGCCATACATGTAATCAAGCTAAAGGCACCTGTACACAACAGTAGTTAGGAGTTACTTTAGCAACAAGTTAAGCTATCTCTTCATTGATAAACTCTGTTCATCCTGAAGATTTATGGCACAACAGCTGAACGACATCAGAGGAAAAAACAAAAAACTTTACAGTCTGACACATATCCGTGCTAAGAGCATGATATGAAATGTATGGAATAAGAAAATGCAGTCTTTATCAACAAGTCTGAAATGGGAACCAACAACATGTGAACACAAAATGTGTTGAGGCTTTAAACATGTTGAAGTGAAGCTGTAATCACAAAGAAGACAGATTTGAGTGTGTATGTGTGTTTGTCTTATGAGCTCCCTCTCTTATCAGGAGCTCAGATGGAAGTACAATATGTACAGGGAAATGGCAGCATGTGAGGCACGTGTTTTATTGTCTTTTTGCCCTGCTGCAATGATAACAAGCCTCTGTTGGATGGAAATAGCTACTATGCACTGAGATCATAGGTTGCAGTCGTATGCATCAATTGCAAAAACAGATCAAATAATATATATGTGTCTTTGGAAGAAAAAAGATGCAGAAATCCATAGGAATATAGTAAAGTAGTATGTGTATGGCCACACCAGCCAGCTATTTTTGCAACATCAATAATTGCATCAAAACTGTTCTCAATGTGCCATTAAGTCTCAAGGTCGCTTTGTCATTTTCTGTGCTTTATATTCATCATTCTTAACAGATAAAAATTTACAATGCTGCTTGAATTTCTAAAGCCATAATTCATTTATGCTTGTCATTTTTCTGTTTCTCTCTGTTCTTTGCATCCTTTATGATATAGCCATGTGACAAAAGCAGTGTGTTTGGTGGAGTTCAGTGTGACAAACAGTGAATTAATTAGTCTGGCCTAGAAGAAGTCAGGAGTTGATGGGAACTGGCAACAAAGAGAAAGGAAAAAAAAACCCGGGAGGAATTTCTGGGAATCAATATCAAGCCAGTTTCTGGCCACAAACTGAAAACACTGTTGGAACAGTTAATTTCTGAAGACTTTGTGATAATCACTTTATAGACTTGTATAGATGACTTCTGCAGTCATTTTCAACAAATTTAAGAACCAGCTTAGCCAATTTGGAAAGGACATCAAAGATCCATTATCCACGGTCATGCATTTTTCCACTTTTCTATTTTTCCATTTCACATATTTTCACACCACAAACCTAAAGGCAATGTCCAAAATCTTTCAAAATGACACACACTGCTCAACAGGGGACAAAATGTTACACTTCTTTCTTCTCTCCACTTCTGTCTTCACCTTAAAGGTTTCACTCCCCTTCAGCTCCTGTTGTAGCAATTTTCCCACACATCATGACCCAACACATCATCCTCTTTGACTTGGAATTGAAGTACATGTCACCACAGCAAGACACTCTCCAAATGTGGCTGCAAGATTTCTTTCAAGGCTTGGATTCCCACTGATAATTTCACTCACAATTCTGTGGGACACTCAAAGTGACCAAGAAAGATGGAATATGTTTTTTTGAATTTTATGAAACTGTGGAATTTAAAAAGATGCTTAGTTTTTTCTCATACACAAAAATCTATCTTTTTGTGTCCTCTTATACTCTGCAAGTCGAATTACAAATGAAACAGTATCACAGTGGTAAAATGACCCACTTCACAGAAAGTTCACCCCACTTTGGTTGCAAATTAAATGTCGACTTTGGTACAGAAAGTTTTTTAGGAACCCTCGCGGAATATCAACACACCGTGGCCATTCATTCACTGCAGCTTTGTAACCCTATAGGCTCGTTTAATGAATTTAAATTCAACCGAGGTTTCACTTTTAATTTATTCATTGCAGTCAAATACACTGATGTGTGCTCGTAAGAGATGAATTTCCAAGCATTGAACAGCTTGAATTGTCACGCTGGGAATACAATAGTGTCAATTATATTGGAAATAAACCTCTATTATTAATGATTCATTATTAAAACGTGTTAATGTTTTAAATTCTTATAAGATCCATAATGTATTCCCGCAATGCAAGTCACTAAGCTCGATGTAATACCAAACTCCGTCCCAGACCGTCCACTCGTCCACCAGTGTCATTTAGCTCTCTGCTCCAAGGGTCTTTTCCAATTTGGCTTAAGTTTGGAGAGTTCACCTGAGCCTGGCCCACTTATGGTTGTTATAGCTGAGGACTGCAGCTTCAGGGAGCCTTTTCCTTTCTAAACCTCCTCCATCATAATCTCTCTCTACTCCTGACAGCATTTACCCCCTGCTGCTGCAAGTGATGAGTGGCACGGCAGAGTTAATGTAATGCTATGTAGATCACTTGTCCCAGGTGGTGATGATACTCATTCACAAACACATGCTACCAACATGAGCCATTACGAACGACCACATGCTCTCACTGTATTCAAATACCCACATATATACAGCAATATATATATATAATATTCAAGATTTCTGATGAAACAGCCTACTATTACCTGGAAAGCCTCCTACGACTTGATGCTTCACAGCTGGAAAACTAATTACATACATCCTAATTGTAGCTTGATCATTACCAAGTACATTCTGTATTAACTAACAGACAAATCTCCCCAAATGCCCCACCAAAGTAAAACTCAGTGGTAAAATCTCAGCCAGAGAAAAGGATACGATGGACCAGTCCTGACAGTTTGTCCTAAAATGTCTCATGCAGTCTCTTCTGGGATGTCTGCCATGAAATTATTATCTTGTAAATCAGGTCAATCTGATGTATTCTGCTAAAACTTCACTGGAGCATTAGCATCATTAAGCAAAAATTGGTTAAAAAACAAACTTAGACCAAAGAGCACACTGCTAAGCTGTAATGACTGACCATCAGAGTGAAAAGGTTGTTGTTAAAAGCTGAGCTCCGTGGACACAGGTGTTTTTATTATCCCTTGGGAAATTAGGCCTTTGCTCAGGTTCAAGCTGAGCTGCGCTTTGATTAAAATTAAATGGCATCAACAAAGTCCACGTGAAAATAACACTGATGTCCTACAACAAAAATAATAGGAGAGTTAGGGAGATGTTAAACAAGCTCATCTTTGTGCACAAACACACACACAAACACACACAAACACAAACACAAAAAACAGTTCTGAAAAGACATTTAATCAAGCACAATGAGTGGAAACATCTGCGTGGGTGGATCACTGGCATGTAGACGCTTCAGACAACTGAAACTTTTCAAAATTATTTTGGTACTTGGTTCCATGAATAAATAAGAGACCATTGAAACATCTGGATGGAAAAGCCAATAATTATATTAACCCATCACAAAGGCAGATAGACCTAAAAATCTGGTCTGTTTTTGTAGAATATACCATGTGATGTTTTCTTTTAATCAACAATATTAGCAGCTTCAATGCTTCACCAAATATCAAAGGTGAACTGTAGTCAAAGGAAACTAAATTAGCAAAAAACAGATACTGAAACAAGTTTTAACATCTTTTGTGACAAGTTCAGTGTCCCAACGTTTGAGTGCACACACTCTCATGACTCCAGACTCTTCATGTCATTATGTGAGTTTGAATATGTGAAATATTCTTGTATTTTTGTGTTATATGGAAGATTACAAGCATTATACGTCAAAAGCTGAAGAATTACATGTACCTTCAAGAGAACAATAATACATCAGGTTTATTTCTGAAGACACTGTCTGCATATCAAGTGACAAATTCAGCTTTGAGAAACTTGATGCAGCACAAAACACATAATATGAAAGCTGTATTCTGCATCATTTTTGTCTGTAATTTTGAATATTTTGTGTATTTTTACATAATTTTCTCATAGCAGATACTATCCTGCTCCACTTTCATTGTACTCAAAAAGGATGATAAGTTTAGCTAAACAATCAGCAGGATACAAGAAATGAACCAACTAAAAGGCACAAACCAGAAGCCCAGTTCTCCTTCCTTGACACTCAAAAAGTGCCCTTTTCGGATGTGCTCATTAGCATTTATGTGTAAGGATCTTTGTTTATTTATTTAAACCCGGACACTGTTTTTGCTGAAAGAGACAGCCATGTACAAAAAGGCAAAAATAATTTCAGATGGGAAAATGGCCAACCAAGATGAGAGTGCACAGGCCTGACCAGAATAATAATGATGACAGAGTGCTGGTGAGGAAAAGACAAGGAAAGAAGCTCTTTCATAAAACACTGGACTGCCTGAAAATGTTAAAATGTTCATGTATCGTGACAGTTTTTTCAGGCCAGATGGCACTTTTTTCTTTTACATCATCCATCGCGTTTGCATTTCTTTCTTTGCTTATAATCAACTTTATCTCTGTTAAAGATATATGTTTCTGTAGAAGTGTTCAGACCATTTAATCATTCACAGCACTGCTGAGTACAACTTGATCCCATAGGATTGTGTATAAATCACATTACAAGCATGTAACATGGCATGTTACACATTATAAGCTTCTCATGTGACTCTTAATGCAGTTAAATTCAGAGAAAGGACGAAGTCAGGTGACCTTCATTGTCATATTGTCGCATGGTACTAACCCTAACCATCTTTTGGTCGTTCCTAGAACATGTGCAGCAGTCTCCTGGGTAAAACCACATCCTTTATATGTGGACTTTGATGCTCTTTTAGCTACATCACTTAACCTTTTTTTCAATACATATCATTCTTATTGACAGGCTATGACACACATGTAAAGCTTGTACCGATAGCATAAAGTAAAAGCAAAAAATGTGTGATTATAATGCATATAACTCAAGAAGTTGGCCCATGTTTTATAACCTGTTCAGTGGGACCAGGCAGCTGAGCAATGTTAAAACCGTCAGGATCAACCGTGTCTAAGTTTACAACTTCAGTTTCCATGAAGTCAGAGAGGCTTTGAAAACTTTTTTATGTTCTGAAGACAGATTTCTCGGTAATATTACCCATTTTCAAAATAAGACTTTTGCAGAGGCTTCTGCTTGTGATCAGGCCTTCCCTTGTCAGCTGCCTCTTTTTGCTCTCTCTATATATTGTAAAATACCACACTACGGGCTCAGCTGCCTGCTAACAACCTGCTTCACATGTTCATCTGACTGTGAAAGTGAAAACACACATCAATCCTGTTACACACAACAATCAGGCTCTTATGTTGTAACTTAAAAGCCATCCAGTTGACCACGGAAAATCTTTGGGTTATTGTTAGACTGACTGTGCTGAATAAGTTATGCCGATTCAGATTTTCTACATCTTGTTGCTACTGAAAAGAAAATATAACAAAACATGTCCTGGCCTTGACATTTAATATCAGTTAAGAATATAACAGTGAGCATGTATTGACTCTACATGGATGCAAGTAACCCTCCCTGCTTTCTCCTGCTGCGTTGATCCAAAAATAGAGTCCTGGGTGCATCTTCCATGATAATTAGAAATATTGGCAGCTTGCTTTAGCCTGCGTTTTCGCTCTCAACTGATGCTGATCATAGTGGAGACTTCAGTACAGTCAGAACTGGGAAATGATCCAGAAACAATGTTCATAGAAGAGGCACCTCTACCCCAGCTGTGCTTATGTAACCGACTAGCTCTTTTTAGCTCGTAATTGATCTAAAACAAATAAATACTATTTTCATGGTTTAATTATATCTTTTTTTTAAAGCATGTTTCCAAGCAAGCTGTGAGTGTTACAGCTTTTGAAATGTTAGTCACAAAGCAGGATTTGTGAGGAGTGTGTGTTCCAGGGCATTAGAGTAACACACATAGTGGAGGAGGGATCTCAAATGAATGTATTATTATTTTTAATTTGCTACTGATAAGTGTGTGTGTGTGTGTGTGTGTGTGTGAATGGGTGTCAGTGCATGGGTGGAGAGTGTAGGAACAATTTCAAGATTAAAAAACTGATGTCAGCTAGCCAAGAACGCAATATTTTAATGATGACCGTTTGTAAGTCGTCACCATGCTGACTCACTGACATTTACCATTTTTAAAGGTTGCATGCACATGGATCCTGCATACAGATGGTCTCAGTTTTCTTCGCACATTAATGCCCACAATTGTCTAAAATAGATAACCTGTGGGAGCTGTGAAAAAAACATCCTGAATCACATATTGATATGGGATCAAGTGGCACATTGCAATGCCTAACGAGTGTGAAAATCTCCGACACTCATATGCACCTCGTAGATTGTGTAAAAGCTGGTCTGAGAAATTGCCTCTGACATTTTGTCCCACGCTTTTTTTTACTAATGCAAATTGATGGCGGGCTAAGCCGAGAATCATATTGGAGAAAATTAAAAAATTAAATTAAGATAAAAAATGTGTGTTTATTGTCAATTATTTGACTCTTTCAGTTTATGTAAATGAAAAGAATGGAACAAATGGTTGTTGTTGGCTTTTTTTTTTAGAAGCCCAGAGGAAAATACAGATTCACTATAAATATTAAGCAGGATTTCTATTACCATTGGCCACAGCTGTAAGGTTGAAGACCAGCAGATAAAAAAAAGCCTCACACGATCTCTTCACTTCCATCCATCAAAAAAACCCAGGAGCATCTGGACAAACAATTTGAATTTCTCCAATCTGACCTCCTCAGTTTCAGTAAGCAGCTCAATAGTGGCCGCAATCAAAGAGAATCTATTGAACTGGATTAATATATTCAACCTGGAAGTATTGTTTGTCCTTTCAGCTGTCAGTTATGGACTGGCACAAACAACTCAAACAAAATAGATGAGAGGAATTGCTGAAGACTGTAGATTGAGATCGAAAGGTGATTTCACACAGCAGCAGGCAGCACAGGCAACACGTCTGGGACTCGGCGGAAAGACATGTATATAATTCTCAGCAGAGTTGTTGCAAATACTGGGGTTTTCTTTAGGCGTCTCACTCCTCATTGCATATGTGCATCACTGTCTCCTCAATAAAACTCTCTGTTGGAAGCTGTTTAAGTTGGCAGTGGTTTAGTGTCACAAACTGCATTCTGCTGTGTGACATTCAGGAAGTAAGCTGATGCTTCTTTTCCCCAGCGTGATTCAAATGAACACAAGCAGTGTCAGCTCACATGTCTCCATTTTTTTTTAAATTGCAAATACAATCCAGGCAGTACAGGTGTGCAAGCTAGTATTTATGTGCATCAAAGTGCATTTTTAGGTGATGCCTTATAAATAGTGATCAATAAAAACCAGCGCTGTGTTGTGTCCATGTAATTCCAGTTAGCAGGGCATGTTTTGAAAAGAGGCCGGGCTTCATTAAGCAGGGATTAAATTAGATTATTCATAACTAGATTAGACATAATCATCATGCCACGATTGGAAACAGGCTTGTTCGCTTTGTAGTTCTTGGATTGTTCAATACAAAAAAGATTACAGGAAGTGATGAGCATTTTCTTTTGCCTGTGAATGCTTTCAGGCTTTCACAGCTCTGGTTCTGGTGCTGTTGTTCCCTTCTTTCTTTGTGTAGTACTTTTGAGACTCTACAGTGTCCATTAAAGGATAAATTGCTTTGCTGCACTTGGCTTTAAATAGCCTGATCAGTGTACAGCGAGTGATTTCCTTTTATATTCAATTGTAAGTAGAAATCTGTGATTCTCTACTTCCCACAAATGAAACGAACCTTTACTGGAGCTTCCTGCATTAGTTATTTGTTCAAATGGATGAAAGGGTGTTGAGTCAACATGAGAATTATGACCCTTTGTTAGGAACAAAGATATAGGGAGTGTGATGTCATTATAGCAACAGAGGATATGTTATGTCTGTTTCACACACCACTATATATATATAAATAAGGAAGTTATGGAAGGTAAAATGTGATACTAATGTTGTGACACCTCCAGATGTAATGACAACCAGCTACATTAGCTTAGATGCCCATGTCAAACAGAAGCACAATGCTTTTCTGCATACCTCAACTAAATGAAAGTACCTCAAATAAAGCCTCCAAGATATAATTTAAGAAGAAAACTGCCAAATGTGAGCAACGTAAATTTATGTTCACCTCAGGATGGGAAACTTTAGGCAGCTCATGATTTGATTTGATTTATATTACATGGGCGACTGCGATGATGAAAAATAATCAGAGATGGATCTCGATTCCTGTACATGATTTTAAATCATGTCAGAGACATCATTGAACAAGACATTCTTTGAGGTGAAACACTCATTTTCTTCACAACTGAGGGGGTTTGAATTGTTGCTAAAAGCTGCAGTGTGTGTTGGTCAGCTGGTTTGTTTGCTACATCTGATCCCTCCTCCACTCTGTCAGCTTCAATCACTGGGTGATGGCCACAATATACTTCCCATTAAGTGTGTCAGGGAAATGTAATTAACAAACATTAACTCAAATCACGCTTGCAGATACTGCCATGCATCTTTTTTTTTTCCACACACACTTTATTCAACACAAGACATGCCTGCATGCCTCATGCTCATTAAAAACATAAATGTGACTGCCTGCTCTTTCATACACAGCATTGTAAGGAAGGCCATCAGGCTGGACTGATGAGTCAAAAAGGAAAATAAAAAAAAAAAAATCTTGTGACAATCTGAATTAGAAAATTTGTTTTGGTAAATTAGCATTAACATTAAACATATCTTACTCATAAGCATAAAAAATGCACGACTCATATTGGACAATCAGTTCAAGTGTCACCTTGTAGCTGTAGCACTCCTCTTGGGCCCCTTATTGTAATTCAGAAAATGTTACACTGCAGTGGCTAAAGCCTTAATTTCCCTAAGTTTTCTCTAATCTAATTAGTGGCATCATAGATGTTGCACCCGTCAAATGGATTTGAACAAATGATTCATAATTCTTTGCCCTGGTTCAACAGAATGAGAAAAAAGCCTGTATAAAACAAGATTTGCACTTTGAAAAATTTTTTAAGGAGTCAGTGTATCTCGAATCGAAACTAGGGCAACAGAGGGGGCTTCTGACATGATTTTGTAGGAAAACAGAATGCACAAAAGGTCAGGGAGGGGTGAGCACTTTTCTGAAACTGTAACATAGAAATGCACAAAGAATTTCTGTTGTGTTGACCTAGTACTGCTTCCAAATACAGGAGATAAAAGCTGTCCCTGAATTATTTATACAATTTCCAATTTATAACATTTAGATTCGCTCAGCCAGCCGGAAAAAAAAAGTTTCCGGGGGACGTGAACAAATATTGCTCTCTCATCTTTCATGAACATCTGCTGAGTAATGTTCTCAGCCCACACCTGCTACAGACTACAGCTGTATTAGATAAATCTCAAATATAAGTGCATGTGATTGTTTGAGTGTGGAGCAGCTTAATGATTCCAGGAGAGATAATATTTGATTGTGGTAGATTTAATAACTCAACTATGTAACTAAGTGTCTTTTTTTAGTGTTCAGAAAAAAGGAACTTTGTGATATGGAAAACTACTCATAATTTATTTCAAGTTAAAGAATGAGACACTAGCAGACTGACTGCAGTGGAATCTGTTTTGGTCTCAAGTAAAATCCAAACTAACAACATTTTTCTTTTTCATTTAATTGTGGCAAAAACAAAAGCACTTCAATGCAAAACAACAACAAGCAACACTGTTACTCTTTCTTTTTGGTCTATGATAGACTGTAGATCATGAATTATGTTCAAATTAAAGGGATTTTCGTTTATTATCCTGCTACATTTGTCTACTCAAAACTCACAGATAAATCTCAGACTATTCAAGCTGAGAAGAGTCTGTGAAGGAGTCCCTCAGGGTTCTGTTCTTGGTCCTCCATCATATCAGCTCCATTGGTCAAAATGTGCCTTGTTCTGTTTTTCCTTGCTTTTCTTCCTGCTTACAGCGGATAATGGAGATCCATTACAGGATATAAATGCCTCAGATCACTGTCTAGTCAGCACACTACCACCTAACTGCTGAGCCTTCACTGTACATTAAATGATGTATGAAAGTATGCCACACATCAGTCGAGATTCTCAGCCACATAAAGCATTAAAGCAAGCCCGTGACTGCTGTACAATAATAGAAGTGAGATGATTCGTTCACAAAATACCAAGGAGCAGGAGCCCATGATTTAAATTATCCATTTAAAGAAAGCTTCTTCACTTTCCTGTTTTAGCAACTAAAAAATATATAAGATCCATAATTGATATTTTCTTGAATATAATACTATACTGGCTTTACTATGGTAAAAAATGAGTCATACTTATGCTCCAGTCTACCTTCAACCCCACACCTATCCCAGCTGCTAATGATTATCTAAGACCCTCTCTTTTAAAGATTTCTATGGGAGGTTTTTAATATATGCCAGGAAGAGTACAGTTTATTTAATTTTATGATCATTTTTAAGGCAGCAGTTAGAGGTGGTGTTGCACTCGACTGCATTTTATTGAAAGGTGTGAATTAAAATCTTCCAATCCCAAAACCTTCTAGCAGATTTGAAAGGCATGTCTCCTTGAGAAAATAACCACATATTACACATTTTATCAAAGCCAGAAATATACAAAATAATCATGGGATTTTTGAAATATCTGACTGTCCTAGAGCAAATAGTGTTAGTATTTGTAGTGTAGTATTTGTATTACTAAATATTAGCGTAAATATGCCAGAAAGCCCAAAGACTAGTTTTCATCTATTGCCCTTGACCAGGTGAATATTTCTGCCAAAAATTTAAAAAAAAAAAAAAGATTTGTTAAAAATGTCATATCAACCGTAATAAAAGGTCATGAAAAATGACTAAACCTAAGCTAGAACAGTGATTTGAAATCAAAACTATTTTATGCCATGTCTCTTGGAAACTCTCTTCTTTTTTATGATATATGACGTTTAAACTATATAACAATACTCATATTTGTGTCCGTCTCAATCTTTCTTAGCTGTCCTGACTGTTACTCTTCTTTACTGAAGAACCCATTGGGATGAGAAGCTCGTATCCTCATAACTTTACAATGCCAGTCCATCATGATGGACCAATACACCATTAGCTGTGAATTGCTGTGACAAATTTGCCAACTTCATTTCATGCATCATGGTAAATCATGAAACCACATCGGTAATAACCGTTACTCTCTGTAATTGCCTTGGAGGTTGAGGAAAATGACTTGTTAACTTTTAACTTCTCATTTGGCGATGGGCAGTTTCAGTGCTTCCTGGCTGTGGGTGGAGTGGCGTTCGTGGACACTGAGTCACTCATGAATGCAAGTCATCTTCTGCACGACAAGATTTTACTGCAGCCAAGTAGGGTAAAATGACTTCTGCTAGCCACATCAAGGCATCCTGTGTGTGTGTGTGCATGTAAGTATGTGTGTATATGTGTGTGCATGTAAGTATGTGTGTATATGAGTGTGTATCGGGGGGGGTGGTCCTCTTTGTTTATGTGTGTTCATGTGTATATGAGTGCCTGAGGAAGACTGCGAGGGAAAGAGGGAGACATAACTCAATACTTACCAAATAAACCTATCAATTAGCAGAACACCTCTGGTTCTAAATATGGGTAATAAGCTCCGAATTTAATAGCATTGCATCCTGGGATACCTTCTTGATTCAATCTTTCATCTGCACTAAAACACTCATAAGAGCTTCACTGAGCAAAGACAGATCAATTCTGTTTATTCAAAACTCATGCTGATATTGCATTAGGAAGTCGCGGCTTGGCTGTAGACACTGATAAGAATTAAAACAAAAAAAGGGGACACTAGATATGTCAAACACTAATGAGACAAAGTCTTCAGTGCACCGCATTCGTTTCAGTACGCTTAAATATGTTTCACAATTATCACTGCCAATATGACTAAAGCTCGGCAATAAAACATGATTCAGTGTGTCTACACTGGTCTTTTAATATGCAACAGTATCAGCGGACCTTGTCTAAGTACTGCAGAGAAATTATAAATGAAACTGAAGATGAAGGTTTACCCAAGGTGGAGTAATTTGATTTATCTTTTATTATTTTTCCATCCTCCAGTGTTATCAGGGTTTCGTCTCTGAAATAGGAAATGTGATAAATATTGATGTGCTTCACAGGAAATGCAGCCAGGCATGTGTGAGATGCAGCTCCTGGCCTATCTGTCACATGTTTTGTGTGTGTAGGTGTGTGTGTGCATGTGTGTGCATGTGTGTGTGAGTATGAGTGTAAACTGACCCCCCTTGAGCCACAGAAAAAAGGTTTGCCTGCCTAAAAGCTCCTTTCTAGACTAGTTAGTGCTTACTTTCTCCTTTTTGGTCCCTACTTCCTCTTGTCTCTGGCGTCCTGTCTGTCTTCCTTTGCTATATTGTTTTTCCTTTGCTGTCTTCCCACCACATCTTCCTCTAGCATCTCCCTCCTATTCTCTCCACTGCTTTCAGTGCCAGTCAACCCCCCCACCACCACCACCTCCTCCATCTCCTCCTTTTCCACCATCTCTCACCCTCTCTCCCCTAACAATCTCTCTCTGCTCCTCTCCCTGCAGAGTTCAAGACAAAGATGAACAGAGAATTAGTAACAAGACAGCAGTAAAGATAAAAGGGAAGAAGCTCATCAAGCCTGCAGAGGGAACCGAAATAGCAGCATAAACTTTACCTTGTGCTTCTTACTGACAACATGGAAAAAGTGAGATCAACTCTGCATCTTTATCAGTGTTTAATTAGTATCATATTTTTTAAAGATAAGAGTGGCAGCAAACATAATGAACGCTTCATACATTATTAAATAATAAGAAGAATAATAAATATGAGAATGATATGAAAAATTTATATCTGCCATTACACACACACACACACACTCATATCAAAGTCAAAAGGGCCCCCATCAGGTAATCAGACAAATCAACATGGTGGCAGATGCAGTTTCTTGCCTAACTTCAGCAGAGGAGGTCTTTGTGGAAATTTGTGTCGGCATGCAGATGAGCATTCAAAGATGGAATCTCTTTCCCACCTTGTCGCTTCACACCTACATGAGCAACATCGAGGACACATTCTGTACAAAACACAAATTCACACGTATCTTATGCTCTCCTGCCATCCACTAAACAGAAGGCACATACACAAATACACCTATGCAAGTAAATCCAACCATCGCTAATGCTGTTTCCAACTTCTGAATCAGAATTCACCTCATTATGACAAAGTAACGTCCTGTCAGTGGTAACAGATGGCCGAAAGGGATGGGAGCCGAAAATAACAGCAGATCAATAGCCAGTACCAAGTGGAGCAATTTTCCCTCCATCCTCTGACAGCATGAGCCACACTGCTGGTGTCGGCACACATTTCTGTTCCCTGCTTCTTACCCTACACTCTTTCACACTCCCCAGCCAGCCCTGCCTTATTTTCTCCCTCTCTCCATGTCCTAAATAGCTTGCTCTGCCTCCTATAACTGCTCCCCTCTTCCATAATGTGCACTCCTTGCACCTGTCAACATGTTATGAGAAGTAAATCAGGTAGGAAGTGCCAGGAAAAGGAGGCAAAAATACAAAAAAAAGAGTGAGAGGGAAAGAGCGAGGAGACAGGGAGAGAGATATCCTTACCAGAGCTGTAACGATGGGAATCCAGAAATTGCTTGCTTCATTCCACGGTGGCTGCTCATTAAATCCAAGATACTGGGGAAAGGATTGAAGATTCCATCGAGATGCTGCCCCGAGAGGAGGAAAATGAGATTCTTTAATGGGGGGATTTTGGAGTGTTGTTAAAAATGTGGTAAATATGCATAAGGAGAAGGATCTGATATCCAAGTCCAGAGCACTTCATGAGTCCTTTCCCGTCAGCTGCGAAGCCACATGTGTATACACACTGACACATGTGGTTCACGCGACACACATACACACAAGCACGCACACACACACAGGGAGGGTGTATCCTCTGTAAGTCTCAGCTGAGCTGAAAAGACTGAGGGGTAATGAAGGAGGGATGGAGACACAGAGGAAGAGAGACACAGCGGAAGGGAGGGGATCTGGAGAAGGGCAAGGTGGAGGGAGGAGCTGCGGTATGTGATGAGAGATTGTGAAGGGAGGGAGGAGGGAGATGGGGAGGAGAGAGTCTCTCCATCCCTCCTTATTTTCTCCCTCCATCTGAACTGCAGTGTGATCGGCGCGTAAGGTATAAGTGGGAGCTAATGAAATTATTCTACCATGTCTCCATCTGAAACGACTGCAGGTGATGCTGCACAGCTAAATATGGGGGACGAAAGCGAGCACCAACAGAAGCCGTTACAATCGGAGCTGTTTGTGTATCTGAGCACTGAGTAATGCCTCTTGCTTGTGCACAAAGCAAAACAGATAAACAAGCTGGGAAGATGGCTAAGAAAGATGAGAGAGGGAGGAGGTTGATGCATCGGGCAGATAGCCAAGATCACAACACACACACACACTGGGATAGTGTATCAGTGGGGGTGCATATCAACTAACTTTTGCAGGAAACTATCACAACATCTCTTATAAAACTGGCATCCTCTCTCACTAATCAGCATCTCCTTTTATCACCATTATACGGATACTTGCAAGTCATGACCACATTTTGATATATGCATACCATTAAAATGATATATAAATGCAAGCTTCGGTTTAATGTGCTGAGTAAAATGTCAAAGGCAATGTTGTTTTTGTCTTGGGAGTCTAACAAAAAGACAAAAAAACTGCAAGTTTGCATTTCTTTATCTTAGTAGCCTACTTCCTAAAGTCACACTGAAACTCCACCTTTGGGAAACATTTATTTGGTGCATGCTGATTCCTAATGTGTCCCATGTTCCCTCTGCTAGCATGAAGAAGCAGGATTTCAGGCATATACTGCAGGAGGAGATTGAAATGTTTTGGCTTCACTTTTGAGGAGCTGTCATGTCATACATTTTTTTTTTTTACAGTCACTGTTTGTGCACCAAAGATGGCAACTGGCGGATGTATCATAACGGTAACTGTAGCATCTGTCATTCGTTCATGTTGTTTGTTAGCTTGTTAGCTTGTAACTGGCAGTGGTTGACACAGTGATTGCTACTGGTTGTGCTAATGCAAACACTCATTCTCTGTTCTGACAAGTTTACTCTGTGCAGGAAGTTTCAGATTTGTATCATAAAAAAAATCCAGCTTGCTTGGGGTTTGTTGGAATCCAAGTTTTCAGAAAAGTGCACAGAAATTCCCTCCTTCAGCAGAGGAATGTGAAAACACCTCCCTAATGAAAAACTAAGTACATTTTTTTTCAGCGGAGGGGATCTTTAAACTGACCTGATATTTTTATCTGGGTCTTTGCCCCAAAAAACAACAAATCCTCCAGTATTGTCCCACCAACCATGTACATTGCAAAATATTTCCACCAACACATCTTTTAAAAAGCACAGCGGACATCCCTTGGCTGACATGACTCACTCCATATAATCCTACACTGATGATTCATGCTCTAAATCAGCGTACACTTCGAGGCAGGGGTTAAGAGTATGGGTGGCATAAGCGGTCAGGACACCCCACTGCGCTCAGCTTACAGACAGGATTAAGAATCAGTGGTGGATGGATGGGAGGCTGGTGGGCAGAGCTCCGAGGATATCTCTCTCCTCAGTGGAGCCATGGTTGTCAGCCGAAGCCCTTCAGTGATTGAGGCGCTTGGTTGGTCTTACAGGATAAAGACGGCTGTCCTCTACACAGCTGGCTTGAATGTTATCACTTCAAGTGTGCAAGCTGACAGAAACTGATTAACACACCATACAAACATTTCTTTTGAGTGTCTTTATTCTCCTTTTTTTTTAAACGAGATGCAACATTTTTTAAAATAGATTGGAATAATTTAATTAATGTTATTGTTGCCATTGCATCAATATAAGCTTCTCTCTTTACTGGCTGTAGGTTGATGAACATTCCTCAGGTAGCAAGCTCGTATTAAACATACATAATGTTTACCAATTTTACCGTCTTACCATTACTACATGGAAAAATCTGCTAATTAATACCAATTACAAAAAGTAACAAAGGTTAATGAGAATGTCTAGGAACTATTGAAGCTATTAGTAATAAACCAGTGTTTAGAGATGCAACAAAACAACTACAAAACTGTTATGGGACTGACTCACCTCTTACTTTTCCATAAATAAATGTTAGTAAAAGGCAGTGTTGTGTGTGCAGTAATGGCCAATAAACACCAGGCCAAACAGTGATTGTCTATCTGTGTGTGGAGTCAATATTTACTGAAAGTCCAAAGCTTGGACGTAGATATGATGGTGGGTTGTTGTTTCAGGGCAATGTCTGCAATCACACTGCCACACAGAGACTTAAGCATGCGACACTGAGTGATGACCATTTTTCCTTATTTTTTTTTCCCTTATTTTTTTTCCCCCAAGAAGCTACATTAAATATCCACGATGAAGAATTGTTGCACCTGCAATTTCTATTTGTGGAGCAAGATGCTTCTTCAGGGTTGGTGCCTGCAGCCAATCTTACACAACCATGAATTATTAAATTGTACCTTCACCAAAGCCACGACTTTTTTTGTCCATGCACACACAAGACAGCTTTCATTGCAATCCAGGCGTTTGCTCTTGTCCTTGTTTAGCATTCGTGGTGTGGTCCCCAGGGTAATGCAGGCACAAAATCGTAGCTCCGTGCATGACAGCATTTCTCCCTTCTCATCACCATTGTGACCCCAAGAAACGTTCAGCCCTGGAATTTCCCCATGGATCACCCAGGCAGTGTAGCATATGCACGCCTGAGTCAAGGAAAACGGTGGATTTGATGTGTGTCTGCTTGCTGATTGCTTCAACACCATTGCAAATTCCTTGCTTTCAAGCAATCTGTTGTGTATCCTCTTCAGACTTAAAAAGGGAGGCTTACTTATTTAAATCTCCAGCAACATTACACCTATGTGATCTTAGTTGGGATTGTAGGTCACAACATGCACACATCTACATGCAGAATCGTAATGAAGCCGGGATGCTTTGATTCAACATAGTTGTCCTAATAAACTCTTATCACTTTGCAGATGGTATTGGAGAGGATGTGAAATAAAAAAAAAACACAATTACTATCCAGCACGTCCTTTTGGCCTTATTAGCTCTGCAGACTTTTTTTTTGTTCTGCTTTTGTTAGCATTGTTATCATTCTCTTGATAAAATAGAAAAAAACAGACATTCAAACAGACAACAATCAAATAAGGTCGAGGCCCAGTTTCTATCCTATCTATCCACAGCTCCTATCTCATATCGAGCATGGGATTCATAGACAATGGGGACGCTGTGTCTATTATCCAGCACGAGCAGAAAAACCCACCAGGCAATGGAGTAGTTTACTCCAATTGACAGATGGTGTTTGCTGTTTGCTAAACAATCAAACTGGCCAACTAGCCATTGCATTGTCTATAAATACAAGTCAAAGTAATTAGGGAGAGCTTCATTTATTTTGCAGATCCACTAAAGGAGTAGAGCATCCACTATTATTCAAAGAAATTGTTCATTAGTGTTTTAACTGTGATTTAAGAAATAACTTTCTAAAGATAGAAAATGACACTTTAAATTCATACAAACATAATCAAACTTGATGCTGTTTATGCAAAAGGAGGCTAAAACAAACCCTAATACTCAAATTAAACTGTTAATAATAGTTATTTAAGTCTTATATGGCATTATTACAGGAATTATAATGCTCAACTCAAATGCATATATATTTTATAGTTTATAGTTTACTTTGTATCTATACTCTGACCAAATCAATTCTCACCTCAAAACACATTGTACAGCAAATGTTGTTTAACGGTCAGTCCATAAAAAAGAAACCCCCCTTTATGCATATAAAAAAAAAAAATAGAAAAAAATAAACACAAAAAAATTGAATCGTGAAAATGTTTCTTGTGGAGTTTCCATAAGAAATTAACATCAGTAGTCATTCAAGTTTCACCTAAATTGACCAGTATTCTATTATGCAGACAGTGATAAGGCATAAAGACTGATATCAATGAGCCTGCAGTGAGTACTAATGAAGCAGCAGATTTCTGAGCAACAAAGGAGCCTTTGTTAAAAACATATTAAGGTCATTAAGCATGCAAATGTATTTTCACTGCAGAGAGAAGCAGAAATGGATCATTTGAAACAATGTTCGAATACAACACATCAAATACAGACCGTCTTAAAACCTTTTGGCACCTCTGCCAATCTTAGTCCTCTCATGTTACAACCCATTTTCTCAATTTTAAGCTACAGCTTGCTCTGTTAAGGTACATGATGAGGGTTCACGGGAGGGAGAAAAGTGTATGGTGTGGGTCACTGGTAGAATCTGATGTAGCAGGCAGCCATGACGGCAGAGCTGCAAGCTGCTGCTGCCCAGTCAAAATATAGAACATCAGCTTTGCATGGCAGAGCACAACGCTGCAGCAGTTTGCTGTCTGAAAGCACTCAGAACAAGCTCTTCCACCACTGGCTAATGTGCAGTGCTTAGTGGAAGAAACTCTTGTCTTCCTGTTTATTCTGAGACGAGACACATTTAATTTTGGAAGCCAACAGCTCTTTGAAACCTTTAACGCAGAAGTGAAAGGCGTTTTCAACAACATCTCAGGTTCTGTTCGCAATCTGCTTGAAAGTGTGAGCCATTGGAAGTCCTGTTCGCTTTGCTAGCATTTAAATGCTGCTCAGATTTTTTGGCTGTGCTTGTATGTAAACAGCTGTTGAGTCTCCACCTCAACTCCAACAACCTTCTCAACTGTGATTTTCAGAGAAAAAAACCTGTTTTTTTCGAATCAGTTTTAGAAATATGGGAAAACAAAGCTTTGTTCTTCGTTCTGGTCTCGGCTCAGTGATTCCAGCATGCATTAGTTTACTGTTCCATGGTGTGAAAACAACCTATGTTCCAGACATCTGGCCTGGCAAAAATCCTTCGTCAGTGGCTGTGCCTCCCCCCCGCCCCTCAGCCCCCTCTCATTAGCTTGACCTCTTACCCTGCAGTTTTAATAATCCACAATATTACTAGCCCTAGTGACCCATGCATATTTAAAAAGCCCTCATTATGCCATCACTCAAAGTAATCATTATCCTGGGGCCCATTATAGCAGATTTTTGGCACTATGCATCATGGGACTGTTTTTCAATGGACAAAGCACAAACCAGAGTGCTTGGCGGACTTTTGCACCTCTGGGTCTCACAGGGATCACATGTTGCATCCAAGAGTGACAGACACATACATTGTTTTACATAAACAAGCAGCATATTGTGCTAAAATTATGTAACCAGAATAGCAAATGGGGATGTAGCTGAGAGAAGCTCGGTTTAAACCTGAGCATTTTCATCTCCCCCTGCCTTCAAGGACTTTATCCCAGACGTTCTTTGCATACTTGCTGCTCTCCGGCTCAATAACTACACTAACAATCCTGCCTCCCTGTGCCGCTTTCATGTTTGTTTCATTTGCTTTTAGCTGTGTATTGATTGCTCCTGTTCCTACTGTTGTCTCTAAGTCAAAGACACCATGTCTGTTGTTGCTTCCCACATTTATCCCGGCGCTTATATTGTCTGTACTTGTACCAGCGAGCGTCGTCTGATTATGCCCCCTCGTCTGAGTCTGCTCTGCTGTGCTGCTTGCAGCTGTGCTGCTGTTGGCCTGCTGTTACTGATTCTGCTTTCTCTTGTCCATCGCTGTGTTGTGCTTTGCTTTCCTTGAGTGTTGTCTGGCTCTGGCTTTCAGTTTTCAGTGCTTCATCTCCACACATTCCTTGTGTCACAACATGAGATGGTTTTTGATTGTTGTTGACTTGATCCAACATGTGTTTGTTTGATAAATGTACAACAATTCTTGGGCTCAGATTTTCACCTTGGCTTTTAAACTCTTTTCCCTGTTGCTGTTTTTGGCAGATTTACTACCTTTTACAATAGTTGCATTTTACAAGTAGCTAATTCAAATCAGCTGAGAAAAAATTCAGATGGCATTCTTTGAAAAGTTGTGAAACTTATTTAACTTTAAAATCTGCACATTTGGGACAAAAATAGTTTCAACCAGTGTTTCATTGTCATTATGTTTAGTTTTAGGTCAAAGCAGTAGAATTGTAGAATTTGTCAAATTTGGAAAACGCTAACAATAAGTTTGACTGACAGAAAAGAGATCAAGCCTTATTACTGAAAATTTCACAAATATCACTATCACTAAAGATCACTAAAATTTTTCAGATTAAATTATAAACGTGTTATTGTAATACATCACCATTCAATACAATAAAATACAATATACTTCAGTGTTGCTACTTCAGATAGGCATCTCTAAAGTATTAAAAATAACATTGTTTATACTGCACATAAGCAACAAGACCTAAACTCAGCTGATGTGGCACTTCCTGCTACAGGAAGCTCTGTATGAATATCAAGTATGTAGACATGTCCATGGTCATTCAACTATAGTGCTGCTCAATGCAAATGAGATGGCCATTACTCTCTTTTATTTAATTAAGTCATTTTTACCTTATAAGAACTGCATATTTGTGGCTGTCCTTCAATATACTGCAGAGTACACACTTAGAAATATTTCTCATTTCTGATTCTTTCATTCTAACACCCATTAATTAAAGTCATAATTTCATTTAATTATACATTTTCATTTGTTTGCACAGAGGCTTTGAAAAGTTATTTGATGAATTGCAGCAATCGTGCTAGCAAACGGCTGCCATGAGACAATATTCTCTCTTAATTTCATTGTGTTGTTGTAAATACAAAGAGATTCCATGTTATTGCAGCCTGGGACACTGTTTCTCAAAAGAGGATAGAACAGGATTAGCAATGTGGAAACGTGTGGTGTGGTTGACTTTACTTTGCAAATCCCCTTCTCACAACAGCTCCACTTACAGATATTTGTCCCAAAAATCAAAATAAAGAAAAAAAAAACTACTTTACAATTTCCAAAAGAAATGCACTGCAAAGGTGGCTGATATCCCAAAAGTAGCTTCAGAGTAGGAATTCAATTTTTCATTAATTTACTCAGAAATATGAAGGTTTTGTCAGGAAAACTCTTGAGGGTATTACCTGCTTCACAATAGAAAGGATGATTAAATGAATCGTGGTAGTGTCACACACAATGGTACATTTTGCATTCAGTGACACAGCAGAAGGTATTGTGGCTATTTTAGATGTATAACCTTCAGTTTGCAGAACCAAGGTTGTACCGCTCATCTAATCCAGTGGAGAAGGATAAAAGCTCAGACAGTATGGCTGAATTTTAATTCACTTAGATGAATAATGGTCAAGCATCTGAAATAGTTTGAAATAGAATGATTTTACTTTTTTTGTTTTGCTTTTATTTGGGCTCATTATTCAGAAAACAGAATGATTATTACATTCATATTTACTGCCATATTTTAGATACTGCAGTTTACTAAAACATTAAACAGATCCCTCATGAATTATGGTCAAGAAATTGTTTTTTAAGTTCAGAAAAATGTGTTTTTGCCCTGTTTTTAAGGGTTTTATGGTACGTTGTTTAAAGCTTTGCACCTACATTCTTTAATATACTTTATATATTACACTACAGGAGAAATATAATTATATCCTATTACATTATAGATTTTATGAACATTATTCCTGTCAAAAACACCTCTTTGTATCTGTTACAAAGCAGACTGTTCTTCAGAGACAGAATAGAATATTAAGATGTCGTACAGCTTGCAAAGTCATTTTCACCCTGTCAGCCAGCAATCATTGTCCGACAACGCTATTTTGTGGTGCGATGCTCATAACTCTGGGCTACCTGCAGAGGAAACTTCCTCCAACTGTTCAATATTTCTGCCAAGACTGGTGCAATATGTGACCTCTCATGCCCTTCCATGAATATTTTAAATGTGAAAGCATAAATGTTGAAAAGATTATAAAAAAGTCAAGATCCCTTCCCCACTGTTAGCCGCTCAAAAGTTTAACCGTGTCCACATAAAGAGCAAATCTTTGCATTATTAAAGGGATGTGATTTGTTTGTGTTTTGTCCTATCAACTTTTACTGTTGCTAAAATGAGGCGCCTGTAATCTGCAGTGAATCAGACACAATAGCTCCAGGCATTTACATATGATGCTTAATTATGTTTGACAAAAATACTTGACCCTGTGACATATGTTACGAGCCTACGTGCTGTATACGCTTCATTTGATAACTAACGGTAGGAGTGCAAACATGGAGGACAGGAGAGAGATGGGATTCACGTGACAAAGGCAGGAAATTCAGCACATTGGATTCAGAACAATGCAGATACTTAATAAACATGAATCTTTGTGAGTCATCATGTTGCTTGAAAAAATTAATTACACTTATTAATGGGTATCGAAATCTTGTTTTTTTTGTTGTTTTTCATGTGTAGATTTACTGTATAATACATATATTTTAGCCACTCTTTCTGGCTCCTGTTCTAAAGTTCACATGTCCACAGAGACTCTCTTTAATTTGTCGAATTCTGACTTTTTTGACTATGGAATATTGAGTTGATAATTAGGTGTCGTACCCACCACAGTGGTAACTCCATGATCCCCGTTCATTTCCAACTCTCCGTTCATTAAAGGGAGGCTGTGGTTGTAATTTCCATAATGATATTTCCAGACATGATGGCAACCTCCTGATCTTTATTAATTTTCAGTTGTCTACCGCATGTTATCAGCTCTCAGGGGTGAAGTAGCAACATTTCAAAGATGTGGCTTCTAGATTTTCTTAAATGACTCTACATGACTTTGCTTTGTATCAGAATATCTTGCTTCATTTATATCCACTTCAAAAAAAAAAGATAAGAAACATCAACAGCCATGTTAGAAGCCATGATTATGACTATCATTGTATTGTTTTTATTTGTCAGTTTTCTTTTGAACTTATATATTATTTTTTTAACTTAACCCTTCGAACAGCAGTAAAACTGGACCTGCATGTTAACATTTCTTTCTCTTCTTGTGTGTGTTTTTTAATGTTGACGATCTCATTAATATTTTACCTTTTTCACTTGATTATATTGTATTCTTGAAAATGCTACACTTACATTTAATTTGTGATTACAAACACCAGGTTAGTCCTCAGACCAGGTACACACTGTCTCTCTGATGACGTAGAGCCTCCACAGAGCTCGCTGTCAATCACTGGAGCTATAAGGACGATTTTTTGGTAGAAAGTAGCTTCAGTGTGAAATGTTCACAGTGTGTTCGGTGGATTATCCAGGGTAATGGGGAAACTGATCCTGGAACTGATGTGCTGTTGCACTTAAAAATGTCATTTTCAAGTGGGTGAGCAACCAAAAATAAGATTCAATTCACCAATGTGGGTGGAAGAAGATATAGATATGGAGAGCCCCCCCTCCCTTCCCCTCCCCTCCTCAGGAACAAGGTGCTGAAATCAGACTTGACTCAGTGGATGGCTGTTGTGGGAAACAAAAAATCAGACTGAGAAAGTCTCAGAGACGTGGATTAGATATTTTTACTGGAGCAGCAGGGTTATTCAGAGAGCTTTTTTTTTTGAAGAGGGATGGTTAATGTGGCGCCAGCGTTCATTCTGCTGCACCAGAGCCAGAGGATGTCTGCCTCTGGGGACTCCAAGTGTCTGTGTGTCTGTCTGTCTGTGTGTCTGTCTATCCGTCTGTGTGTTTGTGTGTGAGTGTGTGTGTGTGTGTTTCAAAAGGGATGCACTGAGCCGAAACCTGGAGCCGTTCCAGATTATCCCTCTCTAAGCTTCAATACCCCTGTGTGTGTGTGTGTGTGTGTGTGTGTGTGTGTGTTGCACACATGCAAGCACACAAGCATCTTGCGGCACCCAACTTAAATGGATCAAGATTCACAAGCTCTCTCATTGTCCGTTGTGAAAATTGCTGGGTAAAATGAAACGTGTGCATCATATTACTTCATATCCCAAATGCATACACACTTTTGCATGGTGACCCTTACCTGTGAAAACAACAGACCGAGGAAAAGTGGTTTATGAATTGTTGAACCTTTTCTTTTTAACTTAGAAAAAAAATGACATAATTATGTGTATTAAAATCCAACATTTAAGTAGAAATTTAATTTCTAACTCTGCAAAAGGATTATTTGAAGTTACACAAAATTAATTTATCTTTAAACTGAGAGTTAGAAATATATGTAGGATTGTTTTAAGTGTGTTTTGGTAGGGGTTAGTGATGTTTTCATATTTGAGGTATATTTCTTTAAGAAACATAAATAACCATCTGGGTAGCACTTGAAGAAGGTGAAACCCTTTGATAACAGAATGTTACATTATTCCATATCACTTAGTCCAGTTAAAAAGACCTGTCAGAATGGGGATAAAGTCAGCTTATTCTTAAAGGCACCCTTTCCTTTAATGCTTACAGTGATAACTGAAGGTTACTCGCTGAATAGAGCTGCCATGATAATTGACATTTAGTGATGAAATGCCTCACACAATGAATGCTAAAGGGGGAACTAATTACTGCCTATCCAAGTGTCAATAGCATCATCTGCTCTCTTCTAAATGTCAGTTTTACATTGAAATGCTGGAGGCACCACTGCCAAGCACTAATGGCTGGTCATTGGCAGCACTAGCTTCAGAACACACTCTCAGGTAGGATGTGACGGACATTATGACAGCTCTTGTCCCCTTGCTGCTGCTGCTTCTCTTTAAAGCTGGACTAATTCAAATTTCTGCGTTTTGAACTCTTTGAATGGCCTCTCACGTCATCATCAGGTCCTGGTGTCCTTCTGTCAGTGTGCTGACGGCTATCAGATGCATGTTATGTGTTTAAAGTAGTGGTACAATTCACTTCCTTCCCCTAAGCAGCTGCTTTTATGAGCTATCCTCCAAAACTATCAAAAACTGTGCATTATACGACCTCTATACAAAACCATGGTAGGTGCAGCTTTGGACCAGGAAGGTGGTGTGTACACACCCACTAAAATGTGGATGTGCACTGCCGTGTCCAAGTAAGTAACTAAGTTAACAGTGGACAGTTATCGATTATCTGCAGATAATAAGATTACAGTATTTATCACCAGAGTTGAAGTAGTTAGTCTGCAAAACACCAGTGTCTGTACATAGTTCCATAATTTCTGCTATATGACTCCCACTGCCACTGTGATCCATTGCACATAATAACGCCTTAGGTATCATTATTTACCAGTCCACTGGCACAGCTGGGGACAAAATGCTTTTTTACTGCACCATTTATTCACTGCAGTAAGCTAATGATAAAGTTACTAACACTAAACTTGCTTCAGGTGTTTTCAAATGAACATATCTTAATGTTAGGGTAGCAATAGTCCTGTACTATTAAAAAAAAAAAAAAAACCCTCATAATAAATGGCGACGATGCCTCCTCCTCCTCCTCCTCCTCCTCCTCTTCCTCCTCCTCATGTAGCAGTCTTGTCGACATACAGAGGGCAGCATGCCTGCAGCAGTGCTCTTATCATACATGAGAAACTATCGCTGGTAAAAACGCTCACACTAATTGTTGGATCACAGCAGTTTAATCACATCAATAACAGCGATGGACTGTGACTAGTTGACAATAATCTCACAAGATGCTGTTTTTAGTGAAAACCCCCAGCAGCTGCTGGTTAAACACTAACTACCCATTGCAACCTTGGATAGAGTCGGCTGCATCAGCCCAAGTTGACAAGCCCTGTTTGAACAAATGTGGACATGTGACATTGAAACACTGAAACAGTCAGACAAATCACTTTCAATTCAGCTCTATTAGACATGTGCTTTAGTTTACAGCATTAATTCTGGACCAAGACTGATTTAATTATCAATTTAGTACCTTTTTCTTTCAAATTAACCTTTTTCAAACAAAGGTCTTCCCCGTTTTCTATTTGTTTCAACACATTTTTTTTGCCCATTTGGAAAAGCTAAAGGTAATTACCTGTGTCTCCAGAGGGAAGACTTGCATGGAAATGCCATTTTTTATCCTGAACTTGTGTTGTCTTACTGTCACTAATGTTGCTCTGTTGGGTTTTGTCTCCAATCTGACCCTGAGACAAGGCTGTCACAGTTGAGGTCCTGGTACTCATTACCAGTTGCAACAAGGGGTCACAACCACTCTGGTCCTGGAGATGGAAGGTCAGGGCTAATCACAGTGACACGGCAATCACGTCAGCTGAGGGAGAAGTGTTGAATGTCAGAGCTCATTATGCTAGCGACGACATTGGAGGGAAGTTAGTGGTGAGTGCATCCTTACCTTGGTCTGTCTAAAGGAGCGTGGCTTCACTTCAGCCGCTCCCTGAGTACACTGTGCCGAGGATTTGTTCCGCCTCAGCTCACACAAAATGGAAATGCTGCAAATAAAATTAAACATTAGAGGGAAACTCAAGAGAGAATATGCCACAGAGACGTGAGGTTTCTTAATTAGGCATTTTTCAGTATTTTCCATTTGCTTGTCGTTCCTCTGGTTGTGGCGCTAAATAGCCCACTCTTTATCACTGCATTAAAGTGATGATCACATCCTGTTTACAGTGCAAGCTTATATTAAGTTAAAGTATCTCTCAGCATTAGCAATGTTTGGAGCCTTGGAACCACAAATTTACATCAGAAAAGTAATATTGGAATTATACATATATATATATATTTATTTGTGATAAAAGAAAAAAAGAAAACATCATACACAGTTTGTACATGTTCATAGAGGCATTTATCTACATTTCTGTATTTTTCTAAGAAGAATTAACCTTTGCTGCCCTTTTTCTGATGTCAAAATTCACAATAATCATTAATTAAATTATCTAATAAGGAAATATATCAGTGTGTTTGTATAAAAAGAGCTCTCTGCCCTGAAACTGATGCTGAGATAGACTGGTCTCCACATCATATGAATCCAATATACAAGGGATATGTACAAAAATAGGACATGGAAGGAATGTACAAGTAGACCCGTGCCTTGTCTTTAACTAGAATGATTCACTACTTACCTTACTGGTGCCTTTGAAACAAATGGTAGGTTGCAGTGAGGTTAAAAATGCAGCACTCAGATATTGTTCTACATTGCAATACACTCTCAATCTCCCAGCAGGGGTGCAAACACGTGGTAATGTAACAAGGTGCTGACAGGTTTAAGCACAAAGTAGTTAGAATCTACGACGACCTGCTGGTTTTAAACTGCCATCAAATTGCTTTCCCATGTTCTATTGACTTTTGCATGCGAGCAATATGGCTTGCAGGCACATAAAGAACATAGTCAGTGAGAAACATGGCATACATGCAAACAGACTGCTAATTTCTACAGTCACAATGGGAGAAACGTCCCACAGGGTTATTTGCCTGCTGCTACTAAAAGGGGGGGGATGACAGTGCCACCATGCAGTCCTATCCTTCATGTCCCAATCAATTAGTAATGACTTTGCCATCATGAGCTGTATAGTGACTGATGGAGGTTAAGTGCTCGGTGGTGCACCAGGTTACACGTCAATGGTAATGAATGGATTATTTATTTGAATGGTTTTTTGCTACAATATAACGATGAACTGGGACTGGTGATCAAACATGGTGCTAAAGGGTGTTTTCTCACTAATTGTTACTTTGTTCCTTGTTTCCTGTCTGCCTCTGCAGTGTAAACTAAAAAAATAATCTTAAAAAAAGTAAACTTTTTTCCAGACGACTTTGTGTTGCCCACTCTGCCTCTGTGCTTGCATGTGCGTGTGTGTATGTGTGTGTTTGCATATCGGATTAATCATTAAGTACCATCCCGTATGCCATCCTCCTTATGGTGGGGAGGGAAAATGGAATATAAGACCCTGCGACAGTGTGTCTGCACGGATAATGACTTATCATACTCCACTGCCCCTAATGTAAACACACAGCGAATCGAGGAAACGTCATAAAAGTTTAAGTTCTGTCTCGCTTCCTCAGCAAACTTTATTTTTCTTTATGCAAATACCATCTTTTAATATCACATTGTTTGCCTTTTATTGCTTTGGTGATTCTGGATTTTCAGACTGCAACCCTCAATCTAAATGAGTGTGATAATTCAGTAATCCTTTTTTACATATATACTCAACTCAAAACGGCACAAAGACAATGTATATGTAATGTTCTCCTTCTGCTCTTTGATTTTTATAAATGTATGCCTTTTCTGAATTTAAAGCCGGTGACAAACAAGGACAGCAGAGACAAAAAAGTTTGGAAAGTTCATTAAGGAGTGCTCTAATATCACCTGTGGGGAACATTTTGCAACTAAATGGGATAATTAATAATAAATGACAGCATCTTTAAGGGCGTCCTTTAAAAAACTTAGCTGTTCACATATGAAACTTATGAGTGCAAAGGATATTTCACATCAGCTCAGAAACTATTTATAAAATTGCTCTCAGTGAATACAGTTTGTTTGTTTCCTTTGTTTCCCACTAAATCCTAACTTTTTAGAATAGGGTTGTAGTTGTTGTTGCTTTGGGTTCGTGAGTATTCATCAAGACAGATGTCTCCTGTTTACGGTAGAGTAATAAAAAAAACATTTTGCAAATTAACAGCCTACACCTGCATGTGGAGTATCCTCAAAAACACACAGCATAAGCTCGTGAAGGGTAAGAAGGGAGGAAATCCTGTGAGGAGCCCGGAAGTTAAAACAAAGACAGAATGTGACAAGAGTTTGAAGGATGAGTGACATCAGAGTCAAGAGCCACCACCACCTCCTTCACCATCTACTATCAATTAAGACTCACTTCCCACGCACTCACAAACATCCTCCAGGTCACTCTCTGCCCCTTCCCTCAAACTACATTGGCTGCGAGCCCCCAAACAGCTGCGATATGTCTCCCTGCTGCACATTTACAACATCTGCTTCTGTTTCTCCAGCCTGTAAAAAGCACAGCAGGTCCAGTCGGCTCGACTTATAACAAAGGCTGTGTACAAAAATACAGAGAATTCTTGCTCAAATGCTTTGGTTCCAGGTTGAGATGCCAATAACAATGTTTCTATGCAGGGGCCAGTGTGAATGGGAAATCTTTTTTATTTATGTTTGATAGATTATAAAAAGAGATTCAAGCACAAAAAAAAACATTTATTTATTTTGTGTTTCACGTCATATCAAATACAAATAAATCCTATTTAGTTATTATTGTTATTATCATTAGTAGTAGTAGTTGTATATACAGGTATACACAGGTGGACAAAAACAAAAGGTACAGTTTTTTAAGGTTAAATTTATATACTTCAACACATTTCTTCTGAGCTGTTTTCTGTGTCCACTGGTACATATATGTAATTATTAATACAGAATCCAGGTCCAATGAGTCATATTATCATCATCATCAGCGACCATTATAGAGAGTTATGTAAGGAAATTAAACAAATCATACTGTAAGAGTCATTTTGACAGTCTTCACCTGAGGCAGGATTCCTATGTTTACAAGGTCAGATTCATTTACTGATGGAAACATGTTGTTTATGCATGAAAGGTCCCCTTTCAAGATGCAGTTCACTGCATATCAGATTCATTAAGCTTTTTGAAAAGATGTATGCAATCTTTTGTCAACATGTGGTGATTAAGCTCCTCTCTGGTCTAAATTAAAGCCAAGAGGAGCCAACATCTGGTCCATACTGAGTTTGATAAAGCTTTTAAATGTGGGCTCTGTACTCATATCGCAGCATCTGGGCTGTCTGCTAATTGCTGTCATCATCACAAATCTAAAAGTAATTTAAAGCGAAGACAGCTGTAAAATTAGTGTTATGTGGCATCATCATTATATAGAATAAAAAATTACAAATAATCTTTAAGAGTGTTGTATAACTTACCTCATAATTATGGAGTGTTTGATAAATTACAGCTTCCCATCTACAGATGTTCTTTAACTTTGTGTCAAATGCAAACATTAAACCTTACAGACAGACCATGTAAGTATTTTACTTTTTAGAAAGTTTTGTGTATCGGGATCAAAAGAAATCAAAAGTGTCAAAAGTAAATTAAAAAAATAGTAAATACATATCTGAAGTTCAAAACAGAGAATCTTAGAGAAGTAAAATTTGATGGGAAGGGGAGTATTTTCACTCTCAAGTATTACATAGAATATGCAATGGGGGGTTCTTCGAAGGCCTTAGATTTTTGCGTAAATCAATATACTTAGTTTGGAGTTACCTGCGTGTGCACCAGTCCAGGGCAGACTTTTTTTGGGGGTCAGTTTTAATGTGCCAGATGCTACTTTCAGGCTTTCCATTTGTTAAACAGGCCTTCACAGCCATGGTCAAAGCTAAATCACAGTTTGATGAAATCGTAAAATTCGTCCATGAGCTTTATTTTGCCATTTGTCGCCACTTCAGCCATTATATGAGGCATCTGGTTGTGTAAAAATCAAAAATAAGACCTTTACAGTGGCTATACTGAGCTGAAAAAAACTTCCAAAGCCCTCATTGTTCATCGGGTCTCTATTAAGCCTGCATAATGATGCAGAGAAAGTACCAAGGAAACATACCAAAGAAGCATTATTATTCTTTGCCACCTCTCCTAGGAAGCCAAACAATGCTTGTAAACCTCTCTGACTTCTATCCGCCTCCTTAGGGGTAATGAGCCTGCCATTGGAATTAAAGGCCAGTGAATTAGCTCTCTGCCTAGCTTTTAATCAAGCATCAGATCAGCAGCAGATTGCTCATCACTACCTCTCCAGTTTATAGAGGCTTAATTATTTAGAACTGTGTTTATCAAATGAACTCTGCACTACAACGAATTAAAGAGGAATTATACTCATTTTAAAGTTCAGACTTTTATGTTTACATTCTTTATTCTTCAAAAAGCCATTATTCTTTAATACTGTGCATGGCTGCAGCCCATCCACTGACTCTCTGAAGCATTGTTTTAGCTCTCCAAGACCCCTCTGAAAAAGCCCAACCCGCTCTAATTGATCAGCAACACAAACCTTAGAAGGCATAAAAACAGCTACTGGCATTACACAGTTTCTCTTGACTGTCCCTATATATTATAACATCAGTCCAATATCACCCGAGCTTGTGCAGTAGCCACGTTAGCTGCACAACATGCTAATGCCAGATATGAAACGAACAGCAGTAGAGAAGCCAGGTTGATAGATGGTTACACAGCTGGAGTTTGCATTGTGTTACACACTGACACAGACAAGAAGTGCTAATAAGGAGAGGCTGAAATACTTAGGTGGTGTTTCAGGTAGTAAAGTGCGTTTATTTAAAGCATGATGTGTTATGTATCTATATGCTAAACAAAGTAAGCTGTACTTTCTTGAGGTTTTTTTAAAGATGTTTCACCTCTTCCCCACCTCTTCTCATGTTCTAACAGCCGGACGGGCACTCTTTGGCCTTTTCCTCCTCTCTTTGGGTCATTAATGCCTTGAAAGTCGTTGAGTTCCCATGTGGGTTGCTGAACCAACGAGCTATAGTATCTGACCATCGTTACGGTCACATAAGTCGAGGTTACTTGGAAAGGTGGACTGACTATTAGATCGTTATTAATATTTCTGTAAGTGACCACAAACTGCTCTTTCTGAGAACAGTTGAAACTTCATTTAACAGATAAGATTCTCGTGATTCGACTGATACAAACCATTTCAAGATACAGTTACAACAGCAGGTCTGACCAGCACCTGTAATATCAAACAAACAGCTCCAACTCACCTGTCAAGCTTTGTAATCTAATCGATAACATTCCAACAAAGGAACATCTTGTTCCCTTGCAAACATCCAGGTGATCCAGTCCAGTAAAATATGTAGTTCATAACACATAATTACATCTATATTTACCCACTGATTGCTCTTGCATCATGTGAAATTGTGTCGATCCGCCTTGTTTTTTCCTTCACATGTCAAAAAAAACATGTAAATTTTGTTGCTGTGTTGTGAACTTTGAGCACTTGAAGTATAAGTGGCATAAAAATAAACAGAGGTGACCTAAATTTGACTATAGATCATTAATATAAAAAAATAGCAGACAGCTCTATACCCAGCACTACATGCGTGGGTCTTTTTGTGTTGGTCGAGTTAAAGACCTGAATCTGGAGCAATAAGATGGTTAAAAAAAAAAATCACTGTGTTTAGTTTGTAGCCAGTTGCTGCAGAACAATCAATTTCAATGTTTGCATTAAAAAGCGATTGGTGGTTGAAGGGTAATTGTGGTAAAAGCAATTTAAGATTTGATTTCTTTTATCGTTGCTTTCTTACGGCTGATTAGTTGAAAGATAATTATGCCGAACAATGACAAGCTGTCATGTAGACGTGGATTAATTCAAATATGGTGGATCTTTGTGTTTTCAACAAACTATTAAATTGTTACTGGCATTTGCTTTCCTTTTTTTTTTTTTTTTGCCGGCCAAGTGAAGAAAAAAAAAACTACATCTGAATGAAAGAACACATTCTATGCTTAACATTTGCATAACAATCCCTGGCCTTTCTCTGACATTTAATATAGCCTATGAATTATAATCAGCCCCAATAATGAGATGAGAAATACCAAGTGTGTCAGTAAAAGGTTTTCCTCAAATGAATCGTAAGCCTCCCCCCATATAACTGTGTTCTGTGGGTCCTGCTGAAGGGAAATATCTGAATAAAGCCGCTACATGTTGAAATGCAAACCTGAACTTAAAGGCACAGTGCATAATCTGCTAACTGAAGTGTTATTCACACAACATGAGTCTCCCTGGGGACTGATAGTCACCTCAGGAAATGTTTCTGCAAGGAAAGTAAATAGCTAAATAGGATTAAATCTAATCATCATAAAGTAGGTGAAGTGCCTCAAGTGCAAATACATTGATTTGAACATTCAGCAAGTGTCATTCTTGTGTTACAAAACCAAGGTTGTGTGACACTTACCTTGCATAATACTGGCAGGAACTACAGGCAAGTGACACTTCATCACCTTCAGGTTTAATGGTGGTAAATCAAAGATCTTTAAAGTGAAATATAAGGCCAAAGCAATCACATGAATAAACAAAAAATAAACAGCAAAGTTCTACCAGAGTAAAGTTCTGCATGAACGAGCAGATGCTTTGCAAAACAGCAAATTAATTAGTAAACTATGAACTATGTAACTATGATAAACAAATATGAGGACAAACTTAACGTTTATGTTTTTTTTTTCCTTGACAAATAAGCCCTAAAAATTAGACAGAATTTTTTGAAGCACTTTTATTTTTCAGGAGTGTGAAGGAGGGAGGAAAAATAACAGACTTGCATAATAAAAGTTTCATTGAAAAATAATATTGAAGGCAGAGAGGCAATCTTTTTTTAACCTTAACCTAGCAGTTAAATTTTCCCTAAATTCAACCAAATGCCAAAGTCGATACACATTTTTTTTGATTATCTGCCTTCTGAATCGTGGCATTTTCATGAGTGAAACAGAAAAGGTATGTGGGACACAATGTTGGGTGGAATTTAACTTAAATGTTTAACATCTGGCATGTCATAACAAACATGGAGAATAACAGTGGTGAAAGGTTGGATGCTAACCTCTGTATTTAGTCAAAGAAAACTACTGACCGCCTTTAACAGCTTTATTTCTCTTGCTAGCAGGGAGGCAGTTTTCTAGTTTTCTATTGAGGATTTGTTCTCTTATATGTCAAGACAACAACTAAGATCAACATTCTCCTCCCTTTGCATGTTCCTGTTTTGCAGAGGACCACTGCTGCATCCTGGGCTTAGCGCCACCCAGACACCACCCGTTGCTCCACTGCTAAAACAGCCTTGTTGAGTTTGGGCTGGCTGTGCAAGAGAACAGCAGATCCTGACAATACAGAAAAACCTAAGATTACCATTTCAAGTCTTCTACATATTTTTCTGTCTACAGTCTTCCATCTGGCTTTTTCCAGATGCAAACATAATCGAATCACAAAACAAAAGAGGCAGAGCTCTCCGGGAGCTTGTGTGTAATTGCATTAAAATTCATTGCACAAGATGATACTTTCACTTACCGTTGTGTTGAAATTGTGTTGGTCTTTTGCAGACATAGTTCTGTAAAGGACTTTTATTGTATAGCAATTACATAAAAAAAACTTCAATCAAATAAACCATAATTGGACAGGAGTATATGGCTCATGAAAAGTGTCTCTCAGGTTGGAGATAGAAGCTTTTGAAAAGGTCCAGATGTTGAATTGGTTTCACAGCATGATGAATATTGTGCTGGGAGCTACTTCTTTCCTCCTAATTGATATTAAAAATGAAAAACACAACCTGCTTTGCATTGATTGCAGAAGGAACATGAGTCAGTCGCCAATTGTCTTACCTCGAAGAAAAACCTACTCTGCAATTCATATTTACTTGGTATGAACACATTTAAACACATCTGGTTAATGGCATATTTAATTAACCTGGATTGGCCTCGACAACATGTGAAGAAACAAAAGGGATGAAAAGATTTATTTAACACTGTTAAAAATGAGAGTTCTCGGTTGATACCTGCCTTTTTCAAAGAGGCAGTTAAACACAAAATAATTGGTTTTATTTTTTGCCTGTTTTGCCTGTTTTTTTAATCTCAGATTGTGCAACTTTTTAGTAAAATGGATAAAATGACTCTTTTTATGCATTTCAAGTTAACATCAGAGAAAATCCAACGTATCAGTCACCTGTTAGCAAATTATCCAGTGACAGCAATGGGACACTAATCTATTAATGTCCATCATTCATCCAGAAAATTTAAAAAAGACTTGTACATTAAAACAAGGTACTTAGAGCCAAGTAAAATTACTCAACTACACTATATGACAGGAGCATATATGCCCAGAACCATAAAAAACATGTACTGTATGCATATCAATGTCTCTCTGACAGTCATTTCTGTTCAAGGTTAGTTGTGGAGGGGGAGCAAAACTGTGTCCTTCCAACCAGAAAACAGGACCTGTCATTCTTGGAAAGTTTTCAAGTTTCAGCACTGAGGAAACATCATTTTGACTGACTAATCATGAATTTATTATTTGGGATACTATTAGTATCTTGTGTAATATGCTCATAGTTGACTGCAATATGTGTGTTATTACAAAACCTGACTTGTGATGTTCAGGGGGCAATTATGTTTTCCGTGAGTGAGCTGTCGGATCATACTTTATTCTTGAGATAGGATTTCCAATGTCTTTTGTCTCTGAAGAAGAATTAACAAAAATAGCTTCGGTCTCAGATCAGGTTTAGGTGTTGAATTCGTCAGTAAGCAGGCTGGTTCATTTGAGACGGGTCTGAAAGGTGTGTCCACGGTTTTGGTTTTATGCTTGTTCATAGATTGCACTTAGTCATCAGGTTTCTGTGAGATTTTGTAACTTCGATATTGTAACTGCGGCTTAATACTGAGGCCTTATGGCAAAAACTTTTCAGTTAGCCTACAGTTCAGCACACAGGGTGATAAACAGCTGAAATGCAAAATAAAAGTACAGCATATACTCCTAAAAGCTTCAACTATCCACTATAGACGTCTATTGTGAGTAGTTTAATGAATCACTTTTTCAATTTAAAGTTCAGGAAGGGAATTTTGCATCAGGATGCATAAAAACTACCACAGGTTCATCACTTGCAACTGTGCTTCTCACTTTACTGAGTGCTCTGCTGAACACAGTTGGCAGTGTTTGCTCATGGAAAACCAGTGAGGGATCATGTCTTGCTACATTAGCGATCCCCGTGGTTATTTGGGTGTAAGATCAAAGTGAAGTGAGATCCAGGATAAAAAGGGAAAACCTGTGAGACAAAAGAAAAACATTATAGTGATTTCCTTGGTCTATATCGGATGTTTTAGTGAGTTTTTCATCTTAATTACACATTTAACATCTGTTGCTGTGCTGTGCTAAGTGTGTTAAGGACAAAATGCCTTACACTCACACAGAAGTCAAATGCTTAGTGAATACTTTTATCAGAGACAAAAACTCTCCCATGGTGTCTCACCTTTAAATTTGAACCCAAAAAGACTCACATTGTCATTTTCACATAACTTATAGTTTCACTTTCTTAACTTTGGATAACAGTAATCAAATTAATTACGTGCAAAAAAAAAAAAATAGAAACATTTTTGTCCATAAATAATGACTGTATCATTATAACTGTTTTCGTGATATATCAGCGTTCCACCATGCATATTTGAAGACACGAGGAGGTATGTGTCACCCTGTTTCTCTCAGTAGGTAGCTTCATCATCAGCTGGAAGAACAGATTGTTCACTTACATTTTTGTCTTGTCATCATTTCCGGCTGCTGACAGAATTGGCTGATCTTAGCACTGTTGGCAGCAAAGCCCGACCAATTTGTCAAACTTTCACAGAAGATGAGATAAACACTTTGTATTAATATACAACACTGAGAGTGATTTACTAATATGGGGGGAAAGAACTTCTGAGTAGGACCGATGTCTTAATTGTTATTAGGTTTTAAATTCTTTTTCAAACCTTCATTGGATCTATATCTTCACCTGGGAAATGCAAAGCTTCTCTTTGTTGACCTAAAGTGGATCTAAATTGACTGATACACTCATAAAAATAATCAGAGTACTGGTTTTTACATCCTCTTTTAGTAATAAAAGCAAAAATTACCTTCTCATTTTCTCTATCGGTGGTTAGATTAGCTTTTAAAACTTCCTTGTGGTGTTGAGGACTCGAGGCATAATTACATTTAAGCCCAAAATAGCATTATGACTAAATACAATTCAAAGCCCACAAGCAAAAAGACTGCGTGACTTAAATTACACAATCATGACTCATAATCAATCACCTTCAGGCTTTACTGGTAGATAACTTGGAATTTAATATGTTTCATGATGGTAACTGTGACATCTATCGCCGTTCCACAGGCTCGTAAAAGCAAGTTTACACCTAAACAGCAGTTCTCCATTTATCTGTATCACGAATAATGGTGTGTTGTTTAATCATAAATTGAGATCAGCAGCATTATCGGTAGCATGTGTGAACCTGTTGTTCAGTAAATAATGCTACATTCCTGAACAGGAGAACCGGCGTGAACTGTCAGCTCATGACCATGACGGATGAGTCCTTGTTAAAAGCTGCCCTCACCTGCATTTTCTCCCAATCTAATGAAATGTATGTGGCTACTCACAAGGCTCTCTTATCATCTTGTATCAGGCCTCTGCTATTTATTACTGTTGCAAAGGCTTTTATCCTCTTTTGTAGACCATCTGGTTTCAGTCAGACCTTTAAAGGGGCTATGTGCAAGACTTGTATTTCAAAACCCTTATAGAGCAAAAATCAGTTGTGACATTATTTAAAAGATATCTTTGTATTGAATGTAGTGATATCAGATTAAGTTAGCATGCTAACCAGCTATCTATGGCACATTCTGTCTTGTAATGACACTTTGTAACCCCAGAGGCATATTTGAGTTATTGTTGCATCCATTCTGCCTT
>JAPZDV010000023.1:21094187-21112613 GCA_029814665.1 Acanthurus lineatus
TCCATTCTGCCTTCAGTTCAACAACACAGATGTGGTTTTCTTGCCAGGTTTGGTTACATGTGTGCTGTATCTTTGTAAAAGCCACTTATAAAAACAATAGCTAAATGTTAAAAATTGCACAGACTCCTAAAATCTGTAATTTGTGTAAAACTACAGACACAAGTCCATCAATGCAACACTCCCTGATACTTTGTATTGACTTTAATCATTTATGTAAATTGGTCATTAAAACAAGTAAATTTGGGCTCATAAAACTCAGTACTTTTTAAAAAAGTTACTTTGTCATAAGGGTTTTTTGACTCGCTGTGCAGTCATTAAAATTCAGAAACATAATACACAACAGAAGAAGTGAAACAGAATAGGCTTATTAAAAACAGCCCCCTTTGGCTATAAGGTCTCATTAAATAGCTTACTTAAAACAAACACAAATGTGTAAATAGGAACCCAGCAGTTTATGACTAAAAATAATGAATTTATTCTTTTTTGATGAGCATATTTTGCCTGCAGATTTGATCTCTCCTCCACCACCAGCGCCTGTGCAGGCTATAAACCGCTGCTGCTGAGTAATTATACACATTTTATTTATTTTCCACGGTCTGCAGTCTCTGTACCTGCTTACTTTGGCCTGGCGACAGTGTAGACAGAAGGAGACAGTGACACAACAAGAGCACCAACAGTGAAGGGATTATTAGTGCTTAAAAAAAAAAAAAGGTTAAGATTCCTCACTGGCCTCTCACTCATAAATGCTGTCAGTTGCGTTCAGTGAGACCAGACCGGGATAATACTGCTGTGGTGGGTGGTGAGTGCTGTTTCTAGGCACAGCGCTTCATTTAATGATGCACAGGAAGTGAACTGTCTCAGGCTGAATTGGCAGAAATGCATATGAAAAAAAAAGTACTCTGTGTATTAATGACAGATCAAATAGTATTTATTTAATCTGCAGAGGATTATGGCACTGTGTTATGGTGTGCGTAAAGTGTGCACAATATCCAGTGAAGTACAGACTGTGATATCTGAGACGGCAGTATATCAAATCCTCATATTGATCCACACCTTCAAGCACGGATAGTCAAATTTGATATGATGTTGTAATAATCTGGAGAACACATTTTTATAAGAGTAAGCCTTGGTTTTTCATTAAAATAGCAGCAAATTTCTTGTTGCCATAGATACTAAAACAGAGAATATGAAAAATACCTATTCCTTAAGCCCATTAATATGCATTTACCGTATATAGGATTTCCCTCCACAGACTGTGCTACAGTAAAGCAAGAAGATAGTGATTCAGGTCTGCAGGGCGGTCTGCCCTTGGGGTTCAATCATGTATGTGCTGCTTAAAAGAAAGCCAATTAGGAATGGACATTAAACTGAGAATACAAGAAAAGCTAAGTACTAGGGCTCCGGCTCCTAAAACAATAGTTACACCTCATTCTAATTAGCCTCTTATACAATTAATTATAAAAAAAAAGAGAGAAATATATAAAAGCAAAGCCTGTTCATGGTTTTTATATCTCGACGCTTTTGCTCTGTTAAATTAGGAGGCGGTTGTTTAATTTGCCGCTGTGTTTGAAATGTGTGGCGTGGAATCGAAGATTCTCGTTCCCCAGAAATACAGTATGCTGAGTCATTTATCTGCTGTCCATCAGATTAACTGTAACATGATTTTACGTTTGATTTGTCCCGTACCGGTAAGGACATGTGGCCTTGAGTTTGAACGCTAACTGACTAGACTGTCACTTTTGCAGGCAGCTCCGTTGTCGACCCAGAGATGAACAAAGATACCTGTCGTATCGCCATGTTCTCGTTTCCCTGCCAACAGCAATAGGAGGTGAAGTCTTGTCCAGTTGTGGTTTTGTTGCACTTTCCTGTTGACTCAGGCAATTTCTAGAAGAGTTGTTTGCAAGACACACATACTGATGGTTAAACTGCCATTATGCTTGGTAAGCGTTCATGTTTTTGTGTATTTTTACTCAGGGCCCAGAGGCCATGGGAGGGCATGAAAACAATAAAGCTTTTTTATTTGGTACATTGATTTAAAAAAAAAAATAGCAGAGAATGTCACGAGTAGAGACAGTGGATGCTGAAACAACACTCAAACAAAAAAAAAATGGATTAAAGGACAACTGTAGCTGTGGAAAAAGTGACAAATACAATCAAAATACATGCTGTGCAAAAACAACATTGCCTTCTTTTACAATTTACAAGAAAACACACAAAACAGGATTGCATTTTGTTTCAGTCTGTGACTGCGCTTGACATAATCACAAAATATATTTTGTCAGTATGAAAAACAGATTTAATAAAAGCTGCCAGTGTGCTAAACCTTTTTTTTTTTTGAAGCAGCATGGTTCAGGTACTAAGAAAGCTGCACTTTTTTTTTTTGGTTTGAAATATCTCCAGTGTGGGAGCCATTAAATGACAGCACATCCCATTTGTTGGATACTTTAATCCAAAACGCCTCATGATGCTAACAGGCAATGCATTTTGATGCTGAGTTGGTCCCAGTGGGAATCAACCCACCACGGCAACAAAATCAAGATCAACAACAACAACCCACAGTACGCAGCCTTGTTTAAATCAAAGAGCTCTGTAGCATTTCAGCTGTGATGGTGCTCTGTGCAGAAGAGGGTGATGCCGCCCTTTCTAACTTTGTGGGAGACCTCTGTGTACATACCCATTTGTACACACCCAGTCAAACACAAGAGAACGGCTCCCAAAGGAAAAAGCATGTGACCCTCCACCTTATCGCTTGCAATCGATGACTAACAGTGTTGCCTTAGCACTTAGCCTCTTTGACAATTGAGGCAGTTTCTCTCCCACACAGCCAAAGCTCAGTCCTACAGGGAGGAAGGCCCACATCAGACGTGCCTGAGGCTCTGGATTAATATGCTTTTGTCATAGTTTGTTAGTTTTTGGATTTTCCATTTTTTTTTTGCTGTTTAGTTATTTTTCAAATTGTTTGTGTCTCTTTGTCAATTTTCAAGGTTATCTTACATTGAGCTTGAGACGGACTTACAAACTAGAGCAATGGACATAAACCAGCAGGGGGAGTTGAAGGAAAAACCCCAACGAGTTGTGAAATGTAAAGACCATAATCCAGAGTTTTTGGAGCTTGACACTTACAAGAGAATAAAAGTCAGAATCTTTTTGCTGCATCGATTTTGTCCACCTGAAAGTGTCACAACTGCACGAAATAATGCGGTCACAAAACTTTACACACGTTTAGACGAGATCAGATGAAGGCCAAGTTTTAAGAAAGGCTTTATCTGAGTTAGGGTGTCAGAAGTTGGAAAGCTTACAACCCTGACTCTCTCTTGTTTTAGGTTGTGTATCACTCTATTCCAGTTTCAATCATTCCCATCCACTTTACGTAAAACTAGAAACTACCTGAAATCAAAGATGGATGAGATCACAACCATGAGTACTGAGTTCTGATGTAATAATGTGGTACTGACTGCTGTATCCTCACGGCTTGAATGTTAACTTGCCATATAATCCAAAAGGGAAAACAGTTTTGGCATTGAAATTTAAAGTTGTTTTGGTCTGATTTTCAGAAGATTTCTCTAATTTACATATGATCAGCCAGTATTTGCATTGTTACAAAGAAATAGTTTTACTTTAGTTGAGTGAAATAACTTTATCAGTGAGTTTGGCTGATTATGTTCCAGTAATACATCACTTCAAAATGATCAGCCCCCACTGTGCATCCCCCTGGCCACATCCCACCACTCAAATCTGCGAATGAGTGTGGGAGGAGGTAAGTGCTCTCTGCCTGTCTGCCTATAGGGCCATTCAGAGGATGCTAGTGCCAGAGAGCCTTGGATGAAGAGAGTGAAGTGTGAGTATTGAAAAGGCCGGTGCAGACGGATGGAGGACGGGTCGTTTAGACAAGCCCTTCTCATGTTGCCTTTAAAAACATATGAGGTATTTCTCTGCCTGCTGTGGTCTGTGGGGGTAAATTACAGCTTAACCCCCAAAAATGGGCCATGCACTGTATGAAAGAGTTAATTTTTTTTCATGCTGCTCTCATGAAACACCAGTGATGTTAGTTAAACATTACAATTCTCAGTGCTGTCTCCCTCAGACCTTGGTCAAAAGTGTCTACCCAGCGTTTGTGTAACTGTGTCAGATTTCTCGTGGATGTTTAAATCATCTGAAAGCCTGAAGAACTGACAATTCCCGAATCAAGCCGTAATTCATGGGGAATTGAGCTTAAATGGCTTTCTGGCACAAATGAGGCTTTTCAAGCGATGTGGCTTGGAACTGCCTCTTGCCATGGGAACAAGCCTGATTAGCCTTATGGTGATGGATCACTGCAGGCGTACAGCCATCATTTAGAAGACCTTTGATACTCGTACACACTCGATCCAGTGTGTTACAGCCATATCACTGCCCAACATAATGTTTTTGACAACATTTGACCATAAACAGTTATTTCTCAGAGAAAACAAATCAAAAAATCAAAAAAAACAAAACAAAACAAAACAAAACTCTTCTCTTTTTGCTTTCAGAGTCAATTTGAGAGTGTTACCATCAAGACAGTGCGGTGCCAGTTTTCTAATCTCCTTTACTGCAGGGATTAGTTGTGATTGAATGTCGTTGGTGGTACTGCCACATGCTTTTCTTTGCATTCAGCCAAGGAATCACTTTCATCTAAACCTCACAGAACTCGTTTAGTCATGAAGCAGTGATTCATCAACAACATAAATACATAATTATTGGTCTGTACACAACTCTAATGTATGGGCAATTTATCAGTGGCGTGCTCTTTATGAGGTAAAGAGAAAATAACCGTGATTAATTGAGTTAAGCACTTCCTCGTTCTACAGGTTAATGTGGTTTGCGTTTAATTGATGAGGGCTGGGTGTGAAACAAGGTGGGAACGTAAAGGATGTCATAGAGATTCAAAGTGTTTTTTTATGTATTTTTTTTAGAGATTGAAATGTTTATATTCAACCTTACATTTTCTGAAACTATTTTAAAAAGGCTCTTCTTTAAATCTACAAGTGATGGTGCAGTCGCGGGTTTAACAGAGGCAAGAAAACATTGTAAGTGGTATTGAAACTCTCACCGTTTCATCTAGTGGACAGGTTTTTTTTAGGTCCACAGTGGCAAAAATGGGATTTTAATAGTGTTTATTTTTCTTAGGCAACACTTTATTTATGTATACTTAGTCCCTGTAGTTTTTGTGGTTGGACCAAATGACAGAGACTTTTTATAATATAAAGCGACCACAAACTACATCTCTAAAGGTTTAAAGTTCACTCTCTACCTTGAAAACAAAAGTAAAAAAGATAAGCAGGATTTGTTCAATTGGTATCAATCTGCAGATGATGAGGATAATAAGGGACCATCAATTTTTCAGTCAGCATGGATAAAAAGTTCTCATGTTGCTCAGTTGCTCAGAATCAGCTGAGCTCCTGGATAGTGTGTGATTTTAGGTCTTCACATCATGAAGTTTTTGTCATAATCCGAATGTGCAGATACACAAGTACACTATAAAACCTGTGGAAATTAACATTATCATTTACAAACAAGTGATTAAATTTGTTAAAAAAGTTACATTTTAGTCAAAGTATGACACCATAACTACGTGGTTATGTTCAGGCATAGACGATTAACTTTTGGTTTGACTTTTGGATTTACATGGAAAACGAGCCTTCTTTTCCTGGGTGAAGGTCATGTGTGTGACCCACCTCTCCCTCCCAACATCCACCTATCAAGAGACTTAGTGGCTCTTTATACTACGTTGGATAAAGCAGTCTGAGCCGCTGATATCACTGTGGATGGGTTTGCTTTGGAGATAACGTCTCACACAAATGCTGCAGTGTACCTTGTGCATATGAAACGCTAAGGGACGCCACAAAAAAAGTCTCTGTTTGACAGCTTGGGAATAAGACTGGGCTCAGTTGTCTGTCTATATTTGTTAGCTCAGACTCATGACCTAACCAAGGTCTGCCTCTCACTCATCGTGCACTGGGATTGGCTGAAACCCCCCTGTGACCCTGAACACGATAAGCGGTTTAGCAAATTGATGGATGGCTGAATGCCTCTGACATAAACATGTCCCTGTTCTTACAAAATGTAAAATCAATAAAGACATTTGTGTTCACTCATAAATGGATAAATTACTCACACGTAAACAGTAACAGATTGAATCTCCAGTCATGTGTAATCAAAAGCCACTTATCGGTGTGCAGCAAATTCCAATTCTCTGTTGTCTCTCTGTACTTGAACATATATATATATGAACCTCTGATGTCTGTCTTTTTTTTTTTACACTCCTCTGGTATTAATGTTTAACGCTGCAGTGGAAATCAAACTCCTTGCAATAAACATTTGACCTATACAGAAAAAATTATTAAAGTCTACACAAATATCTACAGAGTTCCCAATGGAGACTGATATTCCTTCACCCGAAAGGAAAAGAAAGAGATTAATCATTTATTCCCCCGGAGCCGCTGGGCCTTCTTCTTCTTCTTCTTTTCTTCCTCTTCTTCAGTATCAGCAATACCGCAAACCAACAGCGACTGACCACAGAGATCAAGGTCATTAGTGGAAAAAGGGAGAGGGAGCCTTTGGTCCACGGGGGTGTCTAGGTGGGTCGCGGACATGATCCGGCAATGACACGAACAGGTGATGACAGCGAGCAAGAGAGGAAGTAAAAGAGACGGAGAGACACAAAGAGAGTAAGAGACAGAGGTGGGAGGAGGAGATGAAGCATGAGCGAGGTAGACAGAGGGGAGGCGGGAGTGGTTGAGGGGTGGGGGGAGTTGATAGTCTGGAGAGAGAGAGAGCAAGGGAGACGGACAGGATGAGAGCGTGGAGGTGGGGGTGTGTGGTGGTGGTGGTGGTGGGGTGTCGGCCTGTTATCCAGGGAGAGTGGCAGTTTGGGGGCTGCCTTTTTTTCTGCAACGCTGCCATCTAGCTCTAATGACGGCGTTGCTCTGCCAGAAGGGGCGGAACGTGTGCAAAAAGCCATGGGAGCAAACGCATCCACCTGGAGAATCACTGACATGTGAGGTAAACAGAGCGGGGTGACCACAGGTACTGACACAGAAAAATAAATTGGGCAAAATGATGTGCGCTTTGGGCCAAAAATAGAGATGTATACTTTTATATTTAAGAGGAAAACCAAGTGCAGATTAAGGTCTTCGCTACATTTGCTCTAAATCTAGCCCAGTCAGTGTATTTTTATTTTTTTTTGTAGCTGATTTAGTTTACCTCCTGGTTTGGAAAATTAAGCAGCCTTAACCTCAGCAGAATTCAGGTGCGGAGGAAACATTTTGATACATAACAGACCTCTTCTTCTAAAAGAAATTTAAAATCATTTCAGCCATATTTTTGTACAGTTAAAAGGGAATGTTTCTACTGTGCTTTCAGTGAGTTTCAGGCACTTCTTCCCTTTATCTTTTGGTTTTAGCATGCAATGGAGTCCTAGTTTTAAGGTTTACATGACTTGCATCAAAAATGCATTGTGATTTAAAACTACTTCAAACTTGAACAACAACTACTTTCACTTGGATTTATGCTAAATGCTAAATTATAATTGTCAGTATAAGCTGTGACATAATCCGCAAAAAAGCATCAGATCATTCAAAGTGCAGATGCAAATAAAAGGACGGTTGGTTGTTATGTTTGACTTTTACCTTCAGCAGTAAAATATAAAATTAAATGAAGTAAAATATCTTTTTTAATCTACCCTGGTCCTGACCTCTCATCAAATTATACTAATTTATTCTGTTTTATGCAGTTTGGTACCATTTGATCTGAAATGAAACTCACCCAAGCAGTGCAAAGACATCCAGGGCAATGGGCGGCAAAGCGTCGCTCACCTGGTAAAGCAAGGGAGCCATTGCAGAATATAGAGTGGATTTTAATTATGCTGCTGTTCTAGTTTTCACTCGAACAGAGGGCCATTAATTCAAAGAGACAATCACGCCCTGGCCCTGTAAGCCTCCCAAGAGATAAAGGCACATTGCTTTGACGATGTCAGCTTTGCAATAAAAGACCTCAAGCAACATATTCAATGAAGAGCGACACATTGGTGCAGTTCTGTCTGACAATGAGCACATTATCCACACAATCAAGCCAGTGACTATTTTTCTGTGTGAATGAGCGAGGATGCTGGTTACAATATAATACCAGAAAAGGAGGCTAAAAAAACACAGTATTCAACCTCAATCTCTCATTCTGAAATCAAATGACTCACATTTTGTAAAAAAAAAATGCAATGTATGGCAGCATTTATAATGTTGATTTTTGTACATGTACAAATTACGCAGATTTGAGTAGATTTTTGTGTCTGCATTTTATGCAACTTAACCAATATTTGCTTTATCTACATCTCTGCACAAAAGTACTTTCAAATATATTCAAAGTACAGTTAACCTCACTAAAGCTCCTGCAATCGTTACTGCAAAAATTTACTCCAATACTGTAACTGCATGTCATGAGGGACTCGTGACAGAACATGGCACGAAGGAGGCATCGCCGCTCTTTCTGTGACCTTTCACTCACGCTCGGTAAGTATTGGGTCGTTATCTGACAAAATGATTTCGAGTCTTCTTCTGCCAAGATTAAGAAGTTAAGACCATGAGAGAAGGCTGCTAACTAGAATCTAAAGTGGCATTTGACAAAGATAAGTGCTGGCAAAACCTGTCTGGAGATGCAATCTGTGGCCTTTAGAAGTTAAATATTAGATTTGATGCCCATCACTATTTTTTTTTCTCAGCCAAGAAAAATTAAAAAAAGGATTATTGCCCATCTCCTCTGAGTACTAATTTAAACACTGCTCTAGGTTTGTTCAAGGATTCATTCTTTTTTTGTTGGTTTTTTAAATATTTTTCCCCTCTTTTTCCCAAAACAGTGTGTATCATAACATTATATCTATTTAATTTTTTAATAATTTAAGAATGAAAACTCTTTAGTTTTCTTTAGTAGAAAATGAATATAAAATGTCAAGTTTAAAACAGCTATTAGCTTTTAACTGTCCAACTAACGATCTACAGTGTAAGACTGGAACTACAAGTAACAAGGACAAAAATCCCCCACATTTCTTTCACTCAAAGTGAAAACATGCCACATAAACAGGCCATTGCCTATCTATGCAAATCTTTCACTGGCAGTTGCTACTAATAAGTTCTTTCTGGCTAACATGTCATTGTCTTAGTGCACCTGAGCATCGCAGTTCAGATTTGAAGTTTTGATTAAATTGTGTTGCATGAATGCTAAAAACTCACTGCTATTATTTGATATTTGTTGAAATTAGCTTTAAATAGCTTCCTAGTCATTAATACACACCTCTGTCAATCATTCTGTGTTCTTGCACTCAAAATCAATGCATAGCTGTGAATCGAAATGCAGGTTTTATGTGTGCAAGACATTTTGTTCCCTTGAAATTGTTGCATCAAACCAGCTCAGTCACATGCCACCTCATTTAAAATACAAATAAATCTAAAAGTAACACATTATAAAAACACATGTAGCCTTTTGTTATCATACTCTAAGCAGAATAAAATGTAATACAGATACATTAAAGATATGCAGACCATTTTGGAGTCTTCTTTTCACCACCATGCTTGAGGAAGAGGCTGCTCTGAATCAATTACGCTTCTCCCTGCAGCCTTCCCTACCATGTCCTGCTGTGGGCTCTGGAATGCAGTAACCCCACAGCCATATGCTAATCAGACTCACATATGTCGCCTGTGAGACTATCAAAGAGCCTGGAGGACCCAGAGGACAGAGGACGATGCTGAGACTGAGGTCGGGGGTGCTGGATAAGAGGCAAGTTGTTGTCCTGTGCATGTCTTCGGGGTTGCAGCTTGGAGAGAGAGAGGGACGGGGCAGTGACTGGGACAGTCTGGCTTGCAGTGCACTGCCAGATGGAGAGATTGCCTGCAGACATTCGCACTTAGTGGGAGACTAGTGCATAATACTGGTGCCAGGGAGCATCTAAAATAGTTTTCTCTTTGCTCAGCGTTCTTTTGACAGTAAAAATAGCTGTCAACACGGCTGAACCCCTTTTTAAAGAGATGTCTACTCTTTGACTTACATAATCTTTAATGTCCATGGTTATGCAGAATCAATAAGCATTTTAAAACTTCTAATTATCTAAGTGTAATTTGAGAAAGATGATGCTCAACATTGATGCTTCAGGTCAGTAAGTTGCTGATGGAGCTCTTAAATATCACATTCCACTCATTTTTCTCAGGTTTTTTCCTTCCTGATTTGGCAGATAAACCTTCTTTCTACTCAGCGACAAAGTTTCATCTGCCCACTTGCATTTTCACTTTGCCAGGTGATGGAAGACAACGCATTGACCCAGCTAATGTTGTCACAAGAGATTTCACTTATAAGGACTATGAGGCCTTGTTCTCTCACCAAGGTGTTAACATTATTCAGGTGTTTTGCATTGTGATGAAATGCATCACCTCTTCACATTCTGATCAGGCCTCAGTCTCGTTAGTTGGCTTTTTTGCCTGTTGTGAAATTTGCACCTTAAGTTTGGTGTTAATTAGCAAGTTGCTCCTCTACAAATGGAGAGATGATGAAGGTTGACCTTACTTGCAGAGGTTTCTTCTGCAGAAAGAAGCAGCCAATTATTTCTTTCTCCTTTTAAATTTAAGTCTGTTTTTTCAACTATGAAAAGCACAGCAGGTTTCAGAAAGAGAGCATTCAGTGTTTTTTCACTGCTAAACAAAGAAGGGATGAGTGCTGAGTGATGTACATTTGGCCTCAGGTGACCCCCCCCCATCCTGAGGAGAGGACAGCATGGTTAAGAAAAAAGTGGCAGTTACCTGAGCATCATGTGTAGTGTTGGTGAGCACAGCTGTCTGTCAGCAGAAATTACAGCTTTTCTCATCACTTTAGCTCTTTTGTTAAAAAACAGTTTAGACATTCTCCAAACTGTAAATGCAATTCTTACTACTGTTAAGCTCTTTATTTTCTCTGCAGCAGGTAGTATCTCACCCTTGGACACCCTCACATTTGATTAACGCTCCAAAACCTTAGTTATTTAGTCAGTAAATTGGCCAATGCCCCCAAAATGAAAAGTTGTTCAGTCAGGTTAGCTGTACCAATAAAATGTTGGAATATTTTTCGGTGTTTCCACTTGTTCTGCTATTATGCTCAGTTGCTTGAGTCCTATTCACAAATAAAATTGAATATTTTTAAAACTTGAGCACCTGTTGACATGAAATTTGAATTTCTCATTCTCTTGAACAAATTGCAAAATGTTTTGCACAAATATGCAAATGAATGAGTACAACCATCTTCAGTTTGCACAATTACAAATGCATGCAATTAAAAAACTGATTATGTTCAACTCAGAAAAATAGTTTTACTTTTCAAAACACGTAGAAATTCTTTCAGTTTGTAGGTCATCACACGCATAATGGTCTCCATTGTCAAGATCTCTCAGATATATATGTTTAATGACTAGCATCAATACGGGATTTTTGTACTGTCTTCTTAATTGGTTAATTGTTCTCCAGATGAAACTTGAACATCACTAACGAACGGGAGTTTTTTAAATCTTACATCAACCAATCACACATCCTGTTGATGACAGGTGCTATTTATGAATTTTGAAATATTCAAACATGTTTATGGAGCCTGACTGCAACAGAATCATCACAATTTCTGAACATGTAAAATTCATTTTTTTTTTAGCATTGAAATCCGTGTCTGAACAGTTTTCAGTTTGATACATATCACCACTCAGTTCACAAGCTATAAAATGACATCAATACGGGTAAAATTCAGTGTCCAAAAAAAGTGGGACGAGACTGAAAATAGCAAGCAAGAATCACTTTCAGTGTCCACTGCAAATCCGACTAAACATCTAAACATTTTGACGACTGCTGTTTACACAGCGTGAAAGGAACTTTTCATTTTGTTGGCATTCACTTATTCCCTGACACAACAACTTTGTTTTGAAGCGTGAGTTTGTTTTATGTGAGTTATGACCTTTTGCAGGTGAACTATGGTGTTGTTCTGCTCCATATTATCTGTTCTGACAAATGCACCAGGAGCTTTGAGAATATTAAAAAACTGCTTCAAGGAATGAACCAACCCAATCGAGAAAAACTCTACACTGGCTGTTTGCTGTACTATATAAAAATGTATTTTTTTGTTCAGCTGAATGTTTCCATGTATGACACTGAGGGTATAGATCCAGATTTATAAACTAGGTTAAAGTTGGTATTTTTCAATCCAATAGTCTACATAAAAAGGATATGCACATTCATATGTAGATTCATTCATGTTTCATTTGTTGAACCCGTGTAAAAGCTTCATATATGGGCTTTTACACATGTTTTGGTTCCTAGTTTATTAATGTCACCTGACAGGTAATTTAGCAGACATCAGAAACACTCCATCTCTTAGACGTCTATGAAATATACATGCATGTCTGACATACATGTATTTTTCATCCATTTTGATCAGCAAACTATGTGCAAGTTGTTACTGTACAAAATCTGAACAGCTCTATTCATACTTTTGCACATACATACCAAAAAATTTGCAATTTACTCAGAAAAATGAGTAAATTCTAATCTGTTGTGAACAACAAAGTAATGGTTCAGAGATTTGAACCTACTGAGAAAAAAAACAACTGTCATTTAAAAAAAAGGAACTGTAGCAATTGAGAGAGACTCTCTGGAAAACCTTGAGGCAGAGCTGCAGACCTGACAGCAGAGGAGCACTCAGGGTCGCTGGATACTCTGTCACCTGTTTCCTATATGCTGTCACCATCGGCAGACTGAAAGGTCTGCGGTCCAAGATACACAAGCACAACTTAAGAAATATCCAGACTGGTTCTTACAGTGAGATATTTGTACTTACTGGGCAGATGAGATAACGGTGCAGCAATCCCATCATGACCAGCCTCTGTGAAAGGAGCTAATAACAACATGTACATGGACACAGATAAGATTACACCAAGATAAATAAGGAGGGAGACTGTTAAAGGGATGAACAGGGTTATTGACTGATATACAGGTTATAAATAAGGTGCAGGATGGAGGCATAAGGTGCTAAAGATTAATAACTTCTGAATACAGTCTAGATATTCCAGTGTGCAAAGAGCAAAATGGTTCTTGTTACAAGTAGAAGAAGGAAAGGAGAAAGAGTATAATAGAGTAATAGCAGTAGATAAAATAAGGGTAAGTCTGGGTTACGTTTTGATATATTTAAAGGGCTCAGGTGTGTCAGCACGCCTGGCGAAGGCGGATGAATTATAGATTCTGATAGCACAGCAGAAATGACCTCCTGTATCACTTCTTTACACACTGGGGTTGAACAAGTCTGTTGCTAAAAGCACCTGTTAGCCTGGCCAACATGTTGTGTCTGGGGTGGGATGCATTGTCCTGCTGGCATGTACGCCGACACTCTGTCCTTCACCATCTGCTCCGGTGTGACAGATCCGTGAACAGACTCAGCCTTCTTTATGAGTATTTTTCAGTCTGTTTGCATTCTTAGCTTTAATGCTCAGGACGATACAGCATACAAAGACCAGGATCCTCACAACAAAAGACTTATAAAAAAATGTGGAGCATCTTTTTGCTTAAATTAAAGGACTTGAGCATCAAAAGTAAAATAGGTTCGGACCTTTCTTGTAGATCAGCGGTCCCCAACCACTGGGCCGCGGACCGGTACTGGTCCATTTGTTATTTGGTTCTGGGCCGCACACACAAAAAAAAGGATATATTTTATTGATGATCAGAGTCTGAAAGATGTTTTATTTTGAAAAATAACTGGATTATCTCCCAATTACATCCGTATAGAGGTTGTAATTGTGTTAAGACAGGTCAAGACGCTTGCCTAAGTAACTGGTATGTAACATAAGTTAAGCCCTCAAGCTAGCAAAAATTAGCAAACTAGGACCGGCTTGTTGCGGAGAAACAAGCTCAGGGCTCCCACTAACTCAATGTAATGGTGAACTGTATTTTTATGCACTTATATTCGTTTTTATGCTGGTCGTATCACTTTATTTTGATGTATTCATCCCCTACACCTTAAAGGCTGGTCCGTGAAAATATTGTCTTAAATGAAACCGGTCAGTGGCGTAAAAAAGGTTGGGGACCGCTGTTGTAGATCTAAATTGTCATCCAGCTGAACGCTCAGGTTAAGTTCTTGCTGATCTCAATGTCACTCCCACTGATGCAGAGAGGAGAAGGTGGGGCCCATCTTGCTCCGAACATCCACTTCAATCTTTTTTTTTTTGTCTCTACTACATTCAGCTGCAGGTGTTTTTTCCCACACCGCCTCACACAGCAGTCCGCCTCCTCTTAGCCACCTTCCACACACCCACAATGACACTGACATCCCAGAATTTCTGCAGATGACACGATTGTGAGTTGTATTTGAAGTCTGACAAGTAGATGGTGAATAGAAGGGAAGATAGCACAGTTCCCCAGGGGGGGACCTGAAGTAAGTGTCCAGACGCTCAGACACACAGCTCTGCAACCTCACAAACTGAGGTCTGTCCATCGAGCGGTTCACGATCGAAGGAAGTGTAAAGCCTCTGTGACGCACTGCAGACCAATTTAGACTCTCAAATCACACCGTCTCAACGTGATATTTCCTCCATCACATTTAAAAAACTGCTGCAGAAATATGTAATGTTGCACGGTGTGTGCTGGCCTCTTTTGTCTGCACCGCCTTTTCATTTAGGAAAGACCTTCGTGTGTATAAAGTTTGTCCTTCTGGCATCATGAGCTCCATTTGTGCTCCGTCTTTAGTGAATTCCACTTTGGCCTTGGAATGATTAGGGACCATATAGGCAGCTTTTAGAAACAGTATGACACACACACATATTCACCCGCACAGAAAACATATATAATAGCAATCTTCTCCATAATATAATCAAAGATCTAATTATGTAATTCGATTATCATTTATCTTATTGATTGCACTATTAAGAATTACAAGCACCGTCCTTCTATTTTTAAATAACAGGAGCAGGCACTGACGCGTTTCTGCACTGGGACAGGTCTGAGAATTCGTAGCAAAGTAAGTCAGGTCAAACTGTCTGCATGGCTCGAAAATGGGTCACAATATACTTTGGCAGCTGTATGTATTTGAAAGGGATGGGCACAGTCTGTGTTTGGTGAATCTCATTATAATCCAACAACATGTACTTAAATAACAAAGACAGTCTCCCTTGGTGTGTTTACCGTGACATCCATCAAATGTGTTATGAACTGGGACACACAGAATTTACCATCGCTGTGTTATTTAGATAGTCCTACCTTTGTTTCCATGATCGGTGCCTCTGGTGGTCTGCGCTTTGGATCAACCTTGGCCTAGAGACAAAGAAGAAAAGAAATGACCCAGAATTCAGATTGTAGCCCATTAAACTATATCTCCAGAGCAACCGACAAGCTCAGTGGGGATTTTACATCCAGAGACATCGAGTCCTGCTTCACTGAGCTGCAAAGGTTGTCATGTTAACACATATATTCCATGTCCAACCTTTTAACCCATGTACAGAGCCCATTGAAGCCACAATACAGAATAGTATTGTCTGCAGTACATCAAACATGAGCACCTGAGAGTCTGTCATCTGAAGCCAAGAAAACGCCGTACAATATTTTTGAGTCTAATTGGATGAAGGAGTGTCTTCAGCCGAGTGCGTTTTGCTTTGAGTCTCAGAAGTATTGAATGTCTGGATACCATTAATCAGAGCCAAATGATCCTTACTGAAGCAAGCAGCAGGCCAAATGAATGAGCAGCAAAACAGAAATGGTGTATACAAGATAGTGAAAATAGTTTTTGGGATATTTAACAAACACTTATTAGAACAAGATCTACAGAAGGAAATTAATATCTATCTTTGTTCTTTCAGGTTTTTTTTTAATAAAAAAATGAAACCCATACAGTTGCATGGATTTACATTACATTGCCTGACTGCTGTATTATTTATAGCAGCCAACCCACATATGCATTATACTTATTATATTTCTGACACCACTGTGAACGTCATTATATGTAAAAGTAAAAGTCTGAAGAGCAGATGGACGTCAGATAACATGACGTGTGAAAACAGAGGAGTCTTTCTGACAGATATTCAAAGAATTTACATTTCTAAAGTTTGAAAGACAAATTATTTCCAATCTTTAGAAGATTTTCTTTTAATAATATTGAATCAATCTTTAAAAAATAAATAAATAAATACATAAAACAAAATAACAAACAACCAAAAAATGTCACCTGGCTAAGATAAAGCAGTTGACTTACACTCACTTTATCTATTATAAATAATCAGTAATCATATTAATATAAAAAAAAAATGCATTAAATTTACCTTTACATAAAAAGATTTTAAGAAATATGTTAGCCCTCATTAAACGTATCTCTAGACAAAGATGGGCTGTGTGATCTAGTTTTCCCTCAATGCTAGCTTAAGGTCCAGATATTAAAGGGGCCACAGGTCCAACAGAAGCTCACTACTTTCTGATGATAACATGAAAACATTTCTGTCATCATTTCTGTCACATTACATGTCAAAAAGGTCTCCAAAAATAATTGTTATTTTACCAATATTCCAAATTATATTTTAAAAAATTACATAGTCGACATTGTTAAGATGTTTTAGAAACATAATAAAACACAGTTGTTCATATGACAAAGCAGGAAATTTTACATTTACAAATTATTGTAATCCATGAACTTAATTATATCCTAGGTAATTACAGTCTGTCTTATCACATGGTGAGTGCCTGAATTAACCCAGTGATCAAGAAGTCCCCATTACTGACTTCTGCAATATTTCCCATTTGAAGTCTGTATCCACAGGGAGCGTCCTGATTTTGTGAGACACATTAAAAGAGTTCAAAGCCCAGGCCAAGAAAAGAGTCTGTCAGTAAATAAGCCGTGAGATTAGCACAGTTTACTTCAGTGTAAACTGTGGACCCTCTGCTACAGCTGTACACATTCGACGTATAATGCATTTTCCAGAAATCCACAAAGGATGGAAGTAAAGGTGCAGTTTTCAATAGATTCAGTTATATACAGTAGAGTTGCTGTACATACCTGCCTGTATTTTAGTGGGAATTGTGACCCAAACAGTGGCTGGTGAGAAACATTCATTTAATCTTTACTGTCAACTTCAGAATATCTCCCTCGTTACAACTTCATTCTGATTTTAATAAGTGGTTATAACCCTTTTTCTTCATTTTAATTATTATTTATTACAGTCAACCTGCAACACTTATCACTAAAGCAACTGTATTCCTACATTAAGTATTTTTTAATCATACAGAGATAAAAAAAATTCAAGACAGAAGTATCTTAAAAAAAAAAAAAAAAAAAAAACTGAGGTCACTCCTGTTTTGATCTCACATTAAAAAAAATCAACCTGTATCCTCAACAGATAATTTCCACTGGCAGTGGCCCGATAAAACGAGCCACCTGCCTCTAATTACTCAGCTTTACAAATGACAATGTCGCTTCCTCCTCAGGTTCTCACCGCTCAAACTGCTCGAAGGATTTCTGCGATCAGTGTATTTACTTTTCATCCTCTGTTGTCATTTTTCTGCCTCATCTTCTCAACCACTACAGGATTATTCACACAGATTAATTATATGTTATTACACGATGCTATTGTGCAGAAATAGCTTCCAATGTTTATAATTGTACAGTGCGGCATGGTTTGTATAATTTGTTGAGTAGCTACTTGCATGTTTGGTTATGATCTGAACTAATTACAACAATGTTACACTGAAAATTACAGTAGGGAAGGAGAGTCATGAAAAACAAATATTTATCATGTATTATGTACTATATATTATACTTTCATATTTACTTTTTACTCGTTTTCTAGACAATCAACACAAATATCCGTACTTTTACTTCTCTACCTTTTCAAAAAGCTCATTACTTTTAAATCATAACAGGAAGATTTTCTATTAAGAGTCAAATCTCGGTGCAATAAGTTATTGACCTTTAAGGAAGCACAGCAGCTAACTGACTAATTTCAGCTGTAAGAAGGGACCTCAAGGCACCAGTATCACTGAGAATAAATCATGGACGGAGTGCAGTGTGTTTATTTTTAGTAGCTGATTATGCACAGCTCACGTAAAGTTACAGTTAAAAAAAAATGCTATTAGACACAAGCACGTAACTTTATTATTGACCTTGAGACCATGTATTACAGAAAAGATCTCAACTTAAGGTCCTTTTTTAGTTTTTTTTTCTTCTAAATTTTGAATTAGAATCCCATCAGAAAAATCAAGAAAAGGCTGATCTTGGCCAAGTCAAATACTGGGAATACTGAACGTCCAAAAGGTCATTATTTCCTGTGTTGAATTGCGCCTTTATTCTGAATCACACTGCGTCTTTGTCCGTTTGTATGTTTTACTTCCCTCTCTTTCAGAAGAAAACACAAAACAACCACATGTATTCCATTACCATGTGTAA